>CAEGAE010086426.1:0-36284 GCA_903067095.1 Girardinus metallicus | reverse complement strand
GCCGAAATGGGTTTCCTCCGTAGGGTGGCTGGGCTCTCCCTTAGAGATAGGGTGAGAAGCTCGGTCATCCGGGAGGGACTCAGAGTAGAACCGCTGCTCCTTCACGTCGAGAGGAGCCAGTTGAGGCTCGGGCATCTGGTCTGGACGCCTCCCTGGTGAGGAGTTCAGGTCCCACCGGGAGGAGACCCCGGGGAGACCCAGGACACGCTGGAGATACGATGTTTCTCGGCTGGCCTGGGAACGTCTTGGGGTTCCTCCTGAGGAGCTGGAAGAGGCTGGGAGGGAAGTCTGGGCCTCCCTTCTTAGGCTGCTGACCCCGCGACCCGACCCCGGATAAGAGGAAGAAGATGGATGGATGGAGAATATTGGTGTTTTTGTAAGCGAGTGGAGCATCAATGATGTTTTGTGTTCGGTGGATGAGGCACTTTTAGTTTTTCCTTTCTGATTTTGCATTAATGTTTGTTTTTGTTGTCTGACACTAGGAGTGTGAAATACACCGTGTTCCAAATTATTATGCAAATTGGATTCAAGTCTCATAAAGATACATTTTTCAGTTGTGCTGTTAAATTCATAGCTGGTTTTGTGTCTTTGAATCACTGATATTCATTTCAGTTCTGGGTTGATCAGTTTGTCTCAGGTAAAGGAATCTACTAGAAGGATGATCCACATGATGAATCAGGTTTCAGGCAACATGGGAAGAGAAAGGATCTCTGCTGAAGACCATCAGATAGTGTAGAGCCGTACGACAAGCTATGAAAACAGCAGATATGTCATGAAACTGAAGCGTTGCCATGGTGCTGTGGAGAGACTGGAGGCTGATCCAGAACAAAGATGGTTTGTGCAGATGGAGGCCTAATGAGGAAGGTTTCTGTTAGACACACTGATGGATCCAGAGAGCAGCTGCTAAAATGCCCTTAAAGCAGCAAACAGTCATTTGAAGCTGCTGGAGCCTCTGGAGCCTCCAGGTGGAGGATCCTCCAGAGGCGGCGCTGCATCCACCTGCTATTGGGCCCCTAACCAGGCTCACCAGCAGAACCGCTGGCAGTGGGCCCAGCCGGACACGAAGACTCATTTTAGACAGACCGTTCACCGATGACCGCCGTGCAGCCTGGACGGTCCAGATGGACGCAGCGGTGGATCGGCGGCGGACGGCCACCGCGTCCCGACACGGCCGTGACGTCGGCAAGGAGGTGGTGGAGTCATGCTGTGGGCCGAAGTCACGGGGAGAGAACCGTTGGTCGGCCTTTAGGGTCCCTGAAGGCGTGAAAATGACCTCAGCAAAGTATCTGGACTTTCTGACTGGTCACTTTCCTTCATGGTTCAAAAAGAGCCGAAGCTTCAGCAGCAAAACCATCTTCATGCAGGACAATGCAGCATCTGATGCTGCAGGAATCCCTCTGTGTCAGCGGCTCTATGGGCAGAAAGGGAGGAACTCATGGTGGGTCACCGTCCTCCTCTGACCTCAACCTGCTGAGAACCTTTGGAGTTTCCTCCAGCAGGAGATCTGAGGTGGGACCAGTTCAGACCAGCAGCTCTGGAAGGTTTTCTGACATCCTGCAGACATTCAGCAGAAACTATCCACAAACTCAGAGTTCAGTGGATGCAGGAACCGTGCAGGTGGAACCAAAGAAGGTCCCATGTTAACATGGACTGTTCTGATGTTTTACAGTGAAACGGCTTCAGATTTTAGTCCATGTGGCCACTTAGTGCTGCACATTCAGAGAACCACCGTCTGCAGCTCTTTATGAGCCAGAAATGTGGAGAGAATCTGATGTGCAGAATAACTTGGAACTCGGTGTAATCATTCATCTGATTAGTTAGGCTGTTTTAATTGAATGAATATTTATTATTCCTAATAACTCAATGACTTATTCATCATCTTATATTTTTACATTAAAGAAAGTTTTTAGTATTTTTTCTCAGGCCAGTCGGGTTTTCATGACGCTGAACGTTTCAAACCAAAACATTTAATTTTATTTTAGTTTTTAGCTTCTTCCTGCCGTAGAATATAGATTTTATTAGCAGTAATAATTAATATTAATTAAAACTGACTAATTTCTATATCTCCAAAGTGTGAAGCTGGAAAAGTTTGAAAACTTGTAATTTTCCGAATGAAAAGTGGAGGAACTCTGCAAGGTGTCTCCAGCCCTGTAAAAATGTGTTTGTTAATTTTATTATTGATTATTTGATGGAGTCGGCCTGAAACAACCAGACGATCCTCAGACCTGAACGGCTCTAAAATATTTAGTTTATTCATCCCAGACCATTAATAAAGTATAAATCATGACAATATCATCAGCCTGGAGGTGATGCTGAAGCAGGAAGGATCTGTGGTAGCAGTCAGTGTCGCAGCGTATCTAAAGAAGCTTCTGACTGAAGACCAGCTGAATGACAGAGTAACATTTCCTCCTCTTTAAATCCCCATTTTATTTAAAGTTTTAATATTTATGCAGTTCAATTCAAAAGTACTTTATTAACCTCCACAGTAATTAAATGTTGTTTCTTAGCTCCTTAACTCAAAGTCTTCAGAGTTATTGTATCACTAAAGCGTCTAAGTTTGATGTGAACTGAAGTCGGGTTTCTTGCCGTTTCGTGTAAAAATGTTTCTCCTGCAGAAACACTTGAAGCCTCAGGCTGCTGGACCTCACAGAATCAGGTCTTTAAAGCCGAAACGTTCGACCTGCAGGTCCAGTTTGAGTCAAAACGGAGATCAAACATCAAAGCCAAAGGCCAAATGGATCATAAGGAAACGGCTGATTATTGTGATTCAGGTTAATTCTGATCCAGATGTTGTGTTGGTGAAGCTGAGAGCAGATCAACGTTTCGTCTCCTGCAGAGAATATTACTTCAGCCTGGAAAACCTGCAGCGGGACTTCTTCCTGCGCAGGAAGATGGACGCCGACGGCTTCCTTCCTGTCGGACTCATCGCCGGCTTCCACAGAGTTCAGGCGCTCACCACCGACGTCTCGCTCATCCTGGAGGTGGGAGTGGTACTCGCCACTACTCCTCTCTCTCCATCTTCCTCTCTTCCTTCCTCTTCCTCTCTCTTTCTCTCTGTCTCTCTCTCTCTCTCTCTCCCTTTTTCTCTCTTCCTCTTCCTCTCTTCCTTCCTCTTTCTCTCTCTCTCTTTTTCTCTCTCTCTCTGTCTCTCTCTTCCTCTCTTCCTTTTTCTCTCTTCCTCTTTCTCTCTCTCTCTCCCTCTTCCTCTCTTCCTTTTTCTCTCTTCCTCTTTCTCTCTCTCTCTTCCTCTTCCTCTCTTCCTTTTTCTCTCTTCCTCTCTCTGTCTCTATCTCTCTCTCTCTCTCTTTGCCTCTCCCTCTCTTTCTCTCTCTCTCTCCCTCTTCCTCTCTTCCTTTTTCTCTCTGTCTCTCTCTCTCTCTCTGCCTCTCCCTCTCTTTCTCTCTCTCTCTCTGTCTCTCTCTTCCTCTTCCTCTCTTCCTTTTTCTCTCTTCCTCTTCCTCTCTCTTTCTCTCTGTCTCTCCCTCTTCCTCTCTTCCTTCCTTTTTCTCTCTTCCTCTCTCTGTCTCTCCCTCTTCCTCTCTTCCTTCCTTTTTCTCTCTTCCTCTCTCTCTCTCTCTCTCTCTCTCTCTCTCTCTTTCTCTCTCTCTCCCTAAATTGTGTGAATCTAATAAAATCGATGTTTGTTAATCTTTAGCTGAATTAGCAGCAGAAACTCTGTTTCCAGATCTTTATGTTTTCTCTCTCTTTGCTCTAAAGGCTCTGAAGGACAGTAAAGAAGTGGAGGTGATCGACATGAAAATTCGCCGGAAGGACGATCCCGGGCGGTGGCCTCTTCCGGGCCTGATGGCACCGAACCACACGGACTTTTCCCAGCTCATCAACTGTCCTGAGTTTGTTCCCAGGCAGATGGCGGAGGAGTTCAGAGGTCAGCAGAAAAAAATTCATCCAGGATCTTCTTTCCTCTTTGGTCAGATTTCTGTGGTCTGAAATTTCATTCATGGTGGCCTTAAAAAGTCTTAAATTCATTAAAAACCACAAGTTGGCCTTTAAAAACGTTTATCTGTCTTAAATTTGGTCCTGGCAGGATTATTTATTCATGTTCTATGTAGTTTTATTTTCTCGCAGTGCTTTTCTGCCAAGCTAAAATTTGAGTCGTACTCTGACATCAACATTTCATTCTGTAACTGCAGGTGCTAACTAGCTGCTAATATACCCTTGCTAATTAGCTAGCCAGCTTTATTGCGTCTGTCATGGGTACGTGGTAGTTTGTCTGGTGGCTGGACAAAGTTCTTACATTTCTGTGGAGATGTAGGTCTTAAATTAATTCATAAAAGTCTTAAAGGTCTTAAGGTTTTAATTTTATGCATCTAAAATGTTTTCAAATGTCTTAAACTCATTCAAACTTTTGCCTGAATATGTCTTAATCTGTGTCTCTGCAGGATTTAGTTTCATTTTCTATGTAGTTTATTTTCCTGTGGCTTGTTTCTGTCAGGCTAAAGTTTGAGTCGCACACAAATGCTAACTAGCATTTGTGTGCTAGTTAGCTACCTAGCTACCCTAGGTAGCTAGCTTTTCTTTTTGTATGGTCTCGTATATTTAATATAGTTTGATTTTCTTTGAGTAATTTTGTTCTGTGGCTCAATGCAGTTGAGGCTATCGCTAACTAGCTGCTAATATGCCCATGCTAACTAGCTAGCTTTTTTTGTCCATAAGTGTAAAGTTATTGCCGGCTGGATGAAGTTTGAGTTGGGAAACCTGAATTCCAGGAGTTCATGATATGATATTTAATGTACCTGACTGTGTTTCTGCTGCAGGATCGTCCAGATCTTCCACTCCGGTGCACCAGCAGACCAAACCCGACGGAGACGTGTCCAACCTGAAGACGATGCCCAAAGGCCTCTCAGCCAGCCTGCCGGACCTCGACTCCGAGTCCTGGATCGAGGTGAAGAAAAGACCCAGACCTTCGCCAGCCAGACCCAAGGTACCAGACACGACGAGCTCCTCCCTAACGAGCTAACGCTAACGGGCTCCTCGCTAACGAGCTAACGCTAATGGGCTCCTCGCTAACGAGCTAACGCTAATGGGCTCCTCACTAACGAGCTAACCCTAATGGGGTCCTCGCTAACGAGCTAACGCTAACGGGCTCCTCGCTAACGAGCTAACGCTAACGGGCTCCTCGCTAACAAGCTAACGCTAACGGGCTCCTCCCTAACGAGCTAACGCTAACGGGCTCCTCCCTAACGGGCTAACGCTAACGGGCTCCTCGCTAACGGGCTCCTCGCTAACGGGCTAACGCTAACGCTAACGGGCTCCTCGCTAACGGGCTAACGCTAACGGGCTCCTCGTTAACGGGCTAACGCTAACGGGCTCCTCGTTAACGGGCTCCTCCCTAACGAGCTAACGCTAATGGGCTCTTCCTTAACGGGCTCCTCGTTAACGGGCTCTTCCTTAACGGGCTCCTCGTTAACGGGCTCCTCGTTAACGGGCTCCTCCCTAACGAGCTAATGCTAACGGGCTCTTCCTTAACGGGCTCCTCGTTAACGGGCTCTTCCTTAACGGGCTCCTCGTTAACGGGCTCTTCCTTAACGGGCTCTTCCTTAACGGGCTCCTCGTTAACGGGCTCCTCGTTAACGGGCTCCTCGTTAACGGGCTCCTCCCTAACGAGCTAACGCTAACGGGCTCCTCGTTAACGGGCTCCTCGTTAACGGGCTCCTCGTTAACGGGCTCCTCGTTAACGGGCTCCTCCCTAACGGGCTAACGCTAACGGGCTCCTCGTTAACGGGCTCTTCCTTAACGGGCTCTTCCTTAACGGGCTCCTCGTTAACGGGCTCCTCGTTAACGTTGTTCTAAACACATCTTTCCATTTCTTAAAGAGTAAAGTCAGTTATTATCAGACATCCTCTGTATTGTTTTCATTATTTTCCATAAATCCAGGTGGACCAGGTGAGTTTTTGTCCTTCATCTCGTCTCCTCCATGTTTCAGGCGCCTTCGCTGCAGCAGAGGGAAAAAGACGATTCGCTGCGATCTCCGCTGCCGCCGTCCGGCTCCTCGCCGGCGCCGTTGACCTCTGGAAACAAGGTGGGGAATTAATAACTAATAACTGGTTTTAATGGCTGAAAACTGGGAGGCGACGGCGTGAAATCGGAAAGAAAAGATTTTCTGAAGAAGTCTGTAAAAAAAGAAAATGATTTTTCCAGATTTCCAGACAAACTTGGCTCAACGGCTGCAGTTTTTTTTTTTACACTGATTCGCCTGCAGATGATTTTATTATTTCTATTATTGTTATTATGGGAGAGTTTTCAAAATGAGATCCTGTAGCTCAAGAAATTAATCTGCATTAATAAAACAGTCATTTATTATCTTTGATTTGGACATTTTACCCATCAGTGTTTCGGTTTTTAAAGACCGTAAACGCTTCATTTCGCCGTCCAGTTGGTCAGTAAATTGTTGGTTAAAATGTTTTTTCACTCAGTCGGATGGTTACTAGTTTTTACCTCGCTGACTTTTTACTTGAGTAAAAATGTGTGGGAGATATTTCTGGACGATCCAGAAATTTTACTCAAGATTAGAGAAACTTCATAATAAAATGACTCCAGTAAAAGTACAATGCAGTGAAAATTCTCCTAAAAAGCATTTTGTCCTGAAGGTAAATGTGACCATTTGTCTCTTTGTTTTGTCCCATTAAATTCCAATGAAATGCATCAAAATGTTTGTGATGAAACATGGAAGCGTTGTGAATATGTTCTGTCGGCTCCGGGTCAGGACGGCGCCGAGCCGGACGAGCCGGAGGAGCTGGACTTCATGTTCGACGAGGAGATGGAGCAGATGGACGGCCGGCGCAACACCTTCACCGATTGGTCGGACGAGGACTCGGACTGCGAGCTGGACGACCACGACGTCAACAAGATCCTGATCGTCACGCAGACGCCGCCGTACCTGCGGAAGCACCCGGGCGGCGACCGCACCGGCCACCACACGTCGCGCGCCAAGCTGACCAGCGAGCTGGCCAAGGTCATCAACGACGGCCTCTTCTACTACGAGCAGGACCTGTGGGACGACAAGTACGAGCCGGAGTACGCCACCATCAAGGTCAGCCCAGGTCGCCGGCGCTGCGCTCGCTGAGCCAAACGGAGGAAAACCGTAACGATCCGTCATGTCTGGAGCCAAAACACGTTACAGACGCAGCGTCCGTCATTCCCATGTTTATTAGCCGTTCAGTCTGATGGGCAGCTGGTTCTCTAGCCCAATAATTTAAGACTTTTTATTAAAATAGTTCTGCCATCAGTAATAATTACACAATCAATGTTTACATAATCAATACTTTCACATCCTCTGCACCTAAAAATAAACTAAACCATATTTAACTAATGAAAACCAGCAAACAAAAAGTCTAAACCAAATAAAACTAAACTCTAAACTATTGAACGATTAATCAGTTAAACTGATTAATGGAAAATGTGGATTTTTTTCTGGGTTTCCATAGATACGAGTGATGTCACACCCAGGGCGGCCATCTTGTTTATTTGGACTTTGAATTCGGGTCAGAATATTATTATTTTATTTTTATTTTATTTACCAGGAAAAGTCTCAACAATAAAGTCAAAGAATATTTGATGTCATCGTTCAGAACAAACCTGAATTTATTTCTTAAGTAAAATCAGGAGAACAAAGTTGTAACTTTATGAGAACAAAATAAATTCAAATGATTTTAAAATAATAATTAATGCTTAGTAGACATAATTAACCAGCATCAGATTATCAGTAGCAGGAAATGATTGAGTCTGTCTGTGACATCACATCCTGCTGACTAATCCTGTTTCCTCATTGAAACTTTTTCTACTATGATTCTTATATTTTTAGGATAAATATTTCCTGCAGCCTTAAGGCTCACTGAACGGATGATGGAAGTAAAAACCAAGTTTAGAAAATACTTCCTGCCGTTTGAAGTTTCCCTTTTAGAAAAGAAAGTGAGAAATAAAGCAGAAGGAGTCAGGTCTTTTATTTTGAAGGCGTGTTGGAGCTTTCTGGCTCCGTGTTTCTTTTCTGGGTTGGAGGCGTTTCTGCCGCAGACCAGAGGACTCTGTGGGTTATTAGCTGGAAGCCAGAGCGCTGCTCTTGCTTTTGTTCTGCTTTGTTGGCCCATTGTTGGACCGCTGTGTGGGACCGCCACGTGTTCCCCGGCGTACGCCCAGCGCCCCACGGACCACAGGTTTATAAGCCGCCGGTCGCCTGACGGGGAGACAGAGATGGACGCTGCGCGGCCCGGAGGCCTTCAGCTGCTGGTTCGAACGGGAAGCAGGCCGTTGGGCCGGGTCGGTACCGAGCGGTACCAGCGCTTTGTGGTTCACCGACGATCCTTACGGTCCGTCTGGGCTTAAAACCGACTGAAGTTCATTTTTTGTGTGGTATTTTTGCAGCAAGAGGTGGAAAACTTCAAGAAGGTTCATCTGATCAGCCGCGAGCAGTTTGACTGCCTGACCCCTGAACCCCCGGTTGACCCCAACCAGGAAGTGCCGCCGGGGCCGCCCCGCCCCCAGCAGAGTAAGAACCCTCCGCCTGGATTTAGGGCCGGTTCTGCTTTTGATGTTGTTTTTACTTTTATAACGTTTATATACATATAAAACATTTAATACAGAAAAATAAATTCTGACTTTTGTTGAAATATTTTTCCTTCTCTTCTTGGAAATCAAACTGTTTTATTTTTTTCAGAATTTGGATTTTATTTCCCAGAATTATCGATTCAATTCAGACTCTTTTTTCCAGTGACCTCACTTCCTGTTCCTCTCTGTTTCCAGTCCCCACAGACGCTCTGGCAAACAAACTGTTCGGCGTTCCCGATCCGTCCTCCACGGCGCGCTCGCTGCCCACCACCGTGCCCGAGTCTCCCAACTACCGCAGCGCCCGGACGCCCCGCACGCCGCGCACGCCCCACAGGAAGGACGCCGCCATGACGCCGCGCTTCTACCCGGTGGTGAAGGAGAGCCGGCCGGTCGACGCCAAGGCAAGACGAAGAAACTCGGAGTTTGATGAGGAAACTTGATCCCAGTCTTACGGGTTTCGTCCGTTTCAGACGCCGAGGAAGAGGAAGACCCGACACAGCTCCAACCCTCCTCTGGAGTGCCACGTGGGCTGGGTGATGGACTCCAGGGAGCACCGCTCCCGCACCGCCTCCGTCAGGTGAGACTCACACCTGCCCAGGAACGCAGGAAGTGCTGGCTTTACAGAGTTAGGTTTTCAGGGACAACGTGTCAAAGTCCTGCAGACGGGAGTTTAGTTAAAGCCGAGTAAATCTGGCTGTGAATGAACCTCAGAGTTTTTCTCTGGTTTGTGTTGGCGGCTGTTGCCCCGCCCCCTTTGCGTTGCCCCGCCCCCTGGTGTTGATGGCTGTTGCCCCGCCCCTCCAGCTCCAACGCCAGCCCGTCTGAAGGGACGCCCGCCCTCGGCGGCGTCGGCTGCACGCCGCAGTCCCTGCCGAAGTTCCAGCACCCGTCACACGAGCTGCTGAAGGAGAACGGCTTCACGCAACACGTCTATCACAAGTACCGCCGGCGCTGCCTGAACGGTAAGCCTCCCTCGCCGCCGCCGCCGCCACCGGCGATTAGCGACCTGAACGCTGTTTTCTCTGCCCATCGCAGAGAGGAAGCGGCTGGGAATCGGCCAATCGCAGGAGATGAACACGTTGTTCCGGTTCTGGTCGTTCTTCCTGCGGGATCACTTCAACAGGAAGATGTACGAGGAGTTCAGGCAGCTGGTGGTGGAGGACGGCAAGGAGGGCTACAGGTAGCGGTCGCTCCACGGCGCCTGGTTGGCGGCGCGGCGCGTTCTGATTGGCTGTGTGCTGCAGGTACGGTTTGGAGTGCCTGTTCCGGTACTACAGCTACGGCCTGGAGAGGAAGTTCAGACCCGACATCTTCAAGGACTTCCAGGAGGAAACCATGAAAGATTACGAAGCAGGTCAGGAAACGATTCATCACGACTGATTGATTCAGTCATGGATTAATCATTAACTGGAGCAGGAATAAAAACATTTTGCATTTAAAATTTAAAAAATCTTTGTTGTCTGTTAAGATTTTCCACCAAAAACTCTTCAAATGATAAATTTATCTTCACCTGGATCAAATTCTGTGATAAAAAAATCTTTTAATCAGTTAAAACCAGATAATTTCTCCACTGGTTCAAGTTTTCTCATTTTTAGATTCATCCTTTGCTACAAACGTTCACTAAATCAGAGGTTCCCAAACTGTGGGGCGCCCCCTGCAGTGGGCGCCGTGCCATTGCAGGGGGCGCGGCAAGCAGTATGGATGAATGGGAAAACCAAAAACCGATGAGCGCAGTGTGTGTTGAGGGTGTTTGAGTGGATGGAAGAGAATAACAGGGAGTCTAAGAATCGCTCTGACACATCGTCTCACATCCATAGGGCGATTAGAAACGGGGAGAAAAGGTTTGGGAACCACTGCACTAAATGAATATGTTAATATGTATTCTATTGTATAAAATAAAATGTTTTTTATTGTATAAAAATAATTGAAATACTGTTAAATCTGCTAAGTGTGACAGTTTTTAATCAGACTAATCAATTACTAGAAGAACTGTTCAGATCCGAATCATTTTCAGAGTCGCATTGATCCCATGAAATGAACTTTGTTTTACCTCATGAGTTCTGGATGCTGTCCTGTCGGGTCTCAGGTCAGCTGTACGGGCTGGAGAAGTTCTGGGCTTTCCTCAAATACTCCAAAGCCAAGAACCTGGAGATCGAACCCAAACTGCAGGAATGTCTGAGCAAGTTCAAACGCCTGGAGGACTTCCGGATCGACGTGAGTAAACAGCAGCAGAAGAAGGAGGAGGAGGAGGAGGAGGAGGAGGAGGAGGCAATGATCAATAGGAAAATTCCTTAAAGCAAATTAATTTAGTTTAGAATCATCCAGACCAAAAAGAGCAATGATGTAAAAAATAGGAAATGTTTTCATTTAAAAAAAAGGAATTTAATAATTTATCTACATTTTCTCATCTTTTGCTAGCATAAGTGGCTACTACAGAACAGGACCGTTAACTCATCCAATCAATGATCAGAATAATCCAGAGAATAATCAGCTGGTCTGCACATCCTGGAAAAGGATTAGATTCATGTATTTAAAATTGAGGCCTTAAAATGTCCTGAATTCATTTTGAAGTTATCACAGGTCTTTAACTCTGTCATGGCAGAACTATTTTATACTGCATTGTTGGGTTCATTTGTTCTGTAACTTGAGGCGTTCCAGGCTAACGCTAACAAGCCGCTAACATCCTCTTAGTAGCTACGTCTTCTGTGCTCTGGATGAGCTGTTTTGTAGATTTCTGTTGTGATTTGGGCCTGAAGTTTCATTCAGTGGTCTTAAATAGTCTGTTCCATGTTTGTAAATTAAGGCCTTGAAATGTCTTAAATTAAGAGGAATTAAAGGTCAGTCGGCCTTAAACACGGTAATTACAGGTCTTATGTTTTGAGACGGCAGCTCTAATGTCTCCAGCATCGTTTTTTGTTCTGATTTGAGGCCGTTGATGTGACTGATAGCAATTGGCTAATTTAGCCCTGCTAGCTAGCATTTCTGCATTTCTTGCTAGCTAGTTTTACACATATGTTTATTTTGTAGATTTGTTGTGATGTGGGTGGATTTAAAAGTCTTAAATTCATGTTGATAAAATAAAACATCACAGGACTGAAATTTTATCAGGACTATTTAATCTTTCAAGTAGTTTTTTTTTGTTTGTTTTCTTTCTTTGTCTTCAGGTTATCAAGGCTACTGTTAGCATTCTGTTTGCTACTAGCTTTACATACCTTTGCTATTTTGAACAGGTCTTAAACTGAGTTTATAATGTTAAACAGTTTTAGATTTGAGTTGCTGAAGGCAGCAGAAACCCTGAAGCGTTTCTGTCCTCTTCCAGCCTCCGATGGACGACGGCGGACGCAGGAGACACCCGTCCAGCGGAGACGGCCGGCGCCGCCAGCCCTCCAGCCGGCCCCACAGCCAGGCCGGCTCCGCCGCCCCTCCCACACCCATTGCTGCTGCTGCTGGCTCCTCAGCCAAGGACGTTGCCAAACCCGCCAACCTGAACCAGCGAGCCGCTGCAGAACCGGACGCCAAAACACTGAAGTAACTGCGGCGCAGTCCTACAGGGACCGAGCCGAGCGGGTCCGCCTGGCGCCGGAGGGGAGGAGCGCTTCATTTGTTCACCTGATCAGTTTCAGAACAAAAACCGTTGAGTTTGATTTCTCTCTAGAGGTTTAAATTTGTGGATAAATCACTGAAGAACGAGTCCCCCCCCCCCTCCATCCGGAAGGTTCTGACTCCTCTTCCCGGACCGGACCGGACCGGACCGGTTCCTCAGCCTGAATGAATCTGATTCACGGCCAGATAAAAGCAGAGACTCGCTGCGTCAGGCTGTGAACGTTGCCTTATTTTGATGGATTTTCTGTCGCTTCCTAGCTGTTACCATGGTTACCACGGTGGCCTGTTCCAGCAGCGGCCACCAGGTGGTGCTGCCGGGTTTCCCATCCGTCTGAACCGTCTTCCTTATGTTACAGAGGTTTAAAGATGGCCGCCTTCTGCCTCCTCCTTAGCAATGCTAATCCACCGGACCGGACCCGGATCCAGAACCGGACCCGGATCCAGAACCGGACCCGGATCCAGAACCGGACCCGATCTGATGATGCCGTTGTGTAAATGTGAACAGATGAAGAGCAGCAGATTCTTTATTTTTTGCGTCTTTAACTCTTTAGTTTAAATTTCTTTAGTTTAATTTGGTTAGAACTGAGGAACTTTAACACAACAGGGAAAATCGACTTTGTGATCAAATCTGATTATTTCAGTTAAACCTCCAAATGGGTAAAATAAATAACAGCGAGGCAGACTAGTTATTAAATCTCTTCAGGTAGTTTCTGTTTGGTAAACTCTTAAGAAAAAAAGTTGAGGTATGAATTAGATATTTGTAAATTTTTGTGAGAAACATAAAATGTTGATAAAGGAGCAAATTAATAAATTAGAATATGGTCTTTATGTCAGTAATGTGATCCTGAAGGTCCAGATTCATTACATGCAGTGACACATTTTAACTTTGTGTGGCTCTCAGAAAATTTAAAGATTATATAAGAGCTATTTAAAAAAGAAAATTTTAAATTTATTTGTGAATTTTGTGTCCATTTACTGAATCAACAGTCCAGACTCCGACTCCTCAAACTGCAAAGGATAAATATAAATTTACTTCCCAATCAAGACGATTCTCCACAATTCTCTGAAATTATTTTTTTAAAATCTGCTGCACTTTTTCCTTCCACATGACTTTCCATTAACATGCTTGCATACAGCAATCAGAATCTTTTTTTTTTTTTTTACTATTTAAATTTCCTGAGAAGCTGAATTTTTTAATTTTTAGTTTTTGGCCGTGACCTTTGACATTAACCGGATTAAACGGCTGAATTTCGCAGTTTGTGTTGAATCTGGAAAAAGCAGAGTGACTCTGTCCTGATTGGCTGATTCCTGGCGATGAAGGTCATTCTGAAGGTCACGTTCTGCCGTCGATGTTCCCCCCCCCCTTCCAGTTTCTGTTGCACGTAAAAATGGGAAACCTTCCTCTTCCTCCCAGCTCATCATCTTCCTCAGAGCTTCCCTCTAATGTGGCGGGAAGAATCCATCTGCTGCTAGCTGCCAGGTGGTCGCCGGGTTGGGGGGCGCCGCCAGGTGGACGCCGGGGGGCGCCGCCGCCACCGGGGAGGCGCCGCCAGGTGGTCGCCGGGTTGGGGGGCGCCGCCAGGTGGACGCCGCCCGCCCAGTCGGGTGTGGGAACAGAAAGACTGGAGATCCGGACAGAAAACTTGGCTGCTTATGAGACTGAAAAGGACAAAAGTTTCCATGAAGCCATATGAATAAGAACTACCTGAACCATCTAATATTTTCTTTGGCTTATGAGGGAAAAAAATATTAAAAACGAGAATAAAAGAACAAAAAAATATATAAAGTGGAAAAAAATGTAAAATACTTGAATGAGAGCTTGTATTATAACATTTAATATTCATAATATCTGCTTTGTAGGCTGACGTGATTCGCTGTTAGTGTTATTTGTAATTTGTAGTAATTATGCTTTATCCTTTAATAAAGAAAAAAAAAACTGAAAACGGACAAAAAAACCCGAAAGCTGCGCTGCAGAGTGATTTTTGACGGAGCAGGAAGTTCCTCTGGTCCAGGTGATGTTTGTGGTGGTTCAGGGCTCGGCGGGTTTCCTGTGGCTTCATCTTCCTCTTCCTCTTCCTCAGTGCTGCTAAATCCATATCATTGCTTCAACTTTTAGGTTTTGGGGAAAAAAAATCACAGATGAAATCTCTGAATTTCCATATTTCAGAGATGAAGTTGGCTTGAATTCGACTGGCAGCGGTCAGGCCGAGACGTTTCCTCTTCAGTCATCACAATGAAGTCATACAATATGCAGAATAACAAAACAGAGTTCATATGACCAGAATACACAAAAAGTCCCAATGAAACTGAAATAATGTTTATTAGCTGCTTTATTTTAAACAAAACTGTTATTTCTGTCTTTTAAAGATTGAAATTCTCCACTTTTCTTCAGAATGAAACATTTTAATGTTCCTGTGAAAATATTCTGCATGTTTTACTGAAAACATCTGGATCTGAAAAAGTTCTGCTGGAACCGATTAACTGGATTCAGACAAAGATGGTCAGCATTTCCTTTATCGAATAATTAACATGTTAACGAATCAGAGCGCTGCAGCGTCTACCAGCGCCGGGGTCAAAGGTTAAAGCTCCCACAACGATCGTGACCCGCAGAGCGGGGAGGTCGGAGGTCGTCACTGGCCCTTCTTGTGGGTTTCGGGGATGCTGTGGGTGAGCGGGGTCAGGCTGGTGAGCAAGGTGTGCCGCTCGTACTGCTTCGTCTTCCGGAACCGGGAGTCGGTGCCGTGCAGCCGGTCCAGAACGCCGAACACGCCGAAGCACTGGTTGAACCTGGAACCAGGAGAGGCAGAGATCAACTAGCGGCCCGGGGGCCAAACACGGCCCGCTGCAGACATTGATGTGGCCCTCCAGACTCCAGAACTCACCAACCAATCAGTCAACAGGTCTCTGCATTTCTCACGCTAACACATGAATGAGTTTATTCCAGATTCTCTGTAGAAATGGTCGAAAACATTAAATGATGCTAATTCCCACCTGCAGGGGGCAGCATTACTGCTCTCAGCCTGACCTCACTTATCCTCATATTTGCCGTCATAAGCACAAATATTGCAAAATGTTGCAAATATTTCTAACTTATGTTCACAAAAACGGATTTTGATAAAATTCTGGAGCGACCAACATGAGAAGATGTTTAGTATTTGAATTTGTTCGTATTGAAACCTGAGACAGATGTTGATGTTTCATCCCTACGAACACGAGTGAAGGGAACCGTTGGGTCGGTTCACAGGGTCGGGTTCATAAGGGATCCGTGGGGTCGGGTCAGTCTATTGGGTCTCGGGTCTATGGGGTCGGGTCCGTGGCGTCGGGTCCGTGGCGTCGGGTCCGTGGCGTCTGGTCCGTGGCGTCGGGTCCGTGGCGTCGGGTCCGTGGCGTCGGGTCCGTGGCGTCGGGTCCGTGGGGTCGGTCTATGGCGTCGGGTCCGTGGCGTCGGGTCCGTGGGGTCGGGTCCGTGGGGTCGGGTTGGGCGGAGTCAAACTGACCGCAGGTGGTGGAAGTCGTGGAACTCGGGCGAAGGCAGGAAGGGGAGGTGGTACCCGCAGTGGGAGATGGTGGTGCTGACCAGAGCCAGGCAGTACCACACACTGGTGGTGGTGATGTGGGACCCCAGCAGGACGGGTCCGATCACCACCGGCAGCATGTTGGATATCTGAGGGAGACGCAAACAGAAGCTCCTGTTAGCATGGTCCGGTCGACCCGGTTCTACTGGAACCAGAACTTCTGCTCCACCTCCAGCTGCTGTGGTTCTTCCTCTCTGATTCAAACCAACCTGTGGCTGAAAAACATCTAATGTTTCCATATCAGCTGATATTGATAATTGATTCATTTTTTGTTTTTAATATCTGAAATCTTGCCAAGCTGGTGATGTGACATTTCCTGTTTTATCCAGTTTTCACTTCCTGCTGGTTATTTTTAAGACGTTGCCTAAATATAAACCTGGAACTGCAAGTTATTGAACAGGTTGTTGCTAGGCAACCAAAGAGCAAAAGGTCAGGCGGCCAAAGTCTTAACCTACATCTCCCAGAATGCTTTGTGTTCTGGATTGGAGTTCAGTTCAAAATTCTATCAGATGTATTTTTCTATTGATCATGGATCTATCATGTATTATTGATTATTTCTCCAGTCCTAGCATTAGCCTAGCGCTAGCAGCAGAAATGGCTCCTGGTCTTTAGCCAAAGACTAAAGAGAAATCCTCCAGCACTAAAACCTGACGCCTCCATCTTGTTTCCATCTGGTGAAGCAGGAAGTTGCTCTCAGTGTCTTCAGTGGTTCTTGGTGCAGCGCCCCCACAGGCCAGGAGGGGAACAGGCTGGTTTGACTCTGAACCACAGCAGCTGGAGGTGGAGCAGAGGATGGAGTTCTGGGTCCAGTAGAACCGGGTCGACCGGACTGAAGGAGGGAAACATCCTGAGTGAATCTACTAGCAGCAAACGGAGAGAAAATGGCGGCTGTACCACATGCTCCAGAGGATGAGCGTAGATGGAGACGACGCCGATGGGAGCGGTCCACTCATGGTGCTGCTTGTGGAAATGCTTGTAGAGGCTGGGATGGTGGAACAACCTGGAGAACGACAGACAGATCAGCTAACGTCCCGCTGGGCCCAGTAGCTGGTCCCAGTATGTCCCAGTATGTCCTGCCTGTGTGAGTAGTAGAACAGGATCTCCTCCAGCATGGAGAACAGGGCGAGCTCCATCAGGCCTCGGTGGAAGGTGGGCAGCTCCGGGCCGCAGGGCCGGCCGGTCCGGCTGACCAGCAAGTAGACCAGAACCACCATGGGCCCGGAGACCAGCACCTGGTTGAACAGGACGGTCCGAACCGCCTGCCGCAGCTTGACCGGGTCCACCTGCAGGAACACACACATCGTTCAGCGACCCGCACGCCGGTACCGGTACCTGAGGCTGCTACAGCGATCTGTCCTTATGGATCAGACACATTTTATATGGATGTTGGTCAGTGAATATTTAAAATGTTTGTCACCATTTGCTGCTTATTGCAGCTTTTTCTACTTTATTCACCTTCAAAATGATTTTCTATGTAATAAATCGATTTTATTACAAGAAAACAAAAATAATCTGGATTATTTCCTTAAAAACTATTTTACTGCATCGACTGATTATGTAAAATCAGATCCATAATGTTGGTGAATTTTATTTAATTTAAAAATCTGAATTAAAGTGACAGTTAATTGGTTCTTAGTTTATCTGAGTTTCTCACTAATATGATCAAAACTGCCCATAATCTGATCATGTATCCATTAAATAATAAACTAAATTAAAATCACATGAATAAGTTTGTTCACATGACAAGTCGTTACAGAAATATGCAGCAACATCATCACTTCCTGTCTTCTTCTTCTTCGTGGTCTCCAGCAGTAGTAACTTCCTGTTTGGGGAAATGAAGAGCCGAAAACCTTTTTATTGAAAAACTTGATTTCTTTAAATTTAGCATTTTAATTCAGGAAATGTGAAACTGCAGAACAATCAGGTGACTGGAAACGCAGCGGCAGACATTTTGTTTCCTCGGTGCTGTAGCTGGAATCAACGCGTTCTGGACCGAATCGCTGATCAATAATCGTTAATGTTTATCTGTGAGTCAGACTTTGCTCAGAGGCACAGCGGCAGACCGGCGTCACACTCAGTCCCGATGTTTTTTCTGATAATCTGAGAATGTTCTAAGATTATCGTTTAATCCGCCGCGTGTTAAGGCTGACCGGGTCGCTCCAATCTAGAGTCTGAAATCTAGAATGGGGATTATTCAGCATGTCGGATTGTCTTTACCACATCCTGTGGTTTTTCCCCGGTAGGAGCGAGAGCGCCGCCTGCTGGATGTGACAGCAGCCAATCAGGAAGCAGGAAGCGACCATGGTAACCCAGAGTGCGGGTTACCATGGTAACCCAGAGTGCGGCAGAGACCAAATGCGGGAACAAGGTGGAAGTTTATTCAAGGACCATCAGCAGAAACAAGTTAATGTATCTGGTAACTTCTCAGCTTCGTTAGCATACGCTAACCATAAGCTTCTTCATAACGAAAATATGAATTTTCTTCCATTAACATTAACACAAAGTTCATTCAAGGGCCACAAACGGCCCCCGGGCCACACTCTGAGCACCCTGAGGGAGACGGCAGCTCTGTAAAACATTTACTGATGTTTGGTTCAAACGGTGAGATTTAAAATCAGTGGCTTTATCTGTCATGTGCGGCTCATTAATTTCAGGGAATCAGAAAAACAGAATAAATTGAATCATAATGAAATTTGTAACAAAAATGAAAATGATTTTAATTCAACAGGTCGATTCTCATCTCATCCCTTCATCTCTAGTCCAAAACTTTCTCTGTCTGTTTCGTCTTTTCGAAGTGAATCCAAACCGTCGGCCATGTTTGTTTAAAGATGGAATCCAGACGCTGCTGAGTGAAACTGGTTGGTGCGGCTGGACGCCTCAAACGGAACCACCCGACCCGTCACAGCTCTGGATTTTCAACCGGATTCTGCGGCCTCTCAGGTTTAGAAAATCGGCCGATTATTCCAGAATCTGAACCGGGCCGCAGAGAGGAACCTACTGGATCATTCCTGCCCTCCTGGATCCGGTACCGAGTGATGAAGGACGGTTTCCCAGACGTGTCCACCAGCAGCAGCAGGCCGTTCAGCATCCAGAACACCAGGGTCGGGGCCAGCATGGTTCCTGTCCCGGGTCAAACGAACATGACTTGAAACTGGGCCTCTGTAACATTTGACTTAAATCAACCAAACGTCTGGAGTTCTGTTGAAAATAGATCTGTGAATCATTGTAGATATTATTACTAGACAGCCTCAAACTGTTTTCTTATTTGTGTTTGAGGAAAAAGGTTCTAGTTTCTCTAAAGTGAAGATGAAAACACAATTAATGCCCGATTTGGGCGTCGCTGGTTTGAGAAAAATAAGAATCCAAACCCTGTAAGTTATCAGAAAACAGGTTTAGTTCTCGCTGTGAATTAGGTTTTTCAGTGTAAAGGGAACAGAATGAAGTTACTAAAATAAACTTTTCAATAATATTCAAGTTTATTAAATAACCCTAAATATGAGTTTCACTTTTTAAATTATAAACTCAATTAGTTTTAAATCTGTGCAGCTGGTCAAGTTTCTGGTGGTCAGATTAGACAATAAAATACAAAAATATATTATTATATATAAATAAAATATTATTATTACTAATAAAAAGTAACTGCTTAGAAGGAAATACGAGCTGAATGTTTAAGCAACAGAAAATCCAGACAGTTTTTGGGTCTGACATTTGACCCAGCTGACATCTGAATGAACGGGTTCATGACGCCGCAGCGACCTTTGACCTTTCCCTTTTCTCAGACAGACGGTAATCTAATCCTCGTTTACAACTCCTGGGATTAAATTACGTTTTGATTCTGTCATAAATCTGACTGCAGATCGATGAAGGTTTCACAAACTGATGGTAAAATAGTCATTTCTGCCTCAGATCGGTGACCTTTGACCTGAAAGGGAAGAAGAACTGAAATGTTGATTCTCTAGCATTAATTTTCTTACCTAAGAAGAACAAGGCAGCATCGTGACCTTCAAACAGCAGGTAAATCTTCGTCCACAACTTCTGCCAGAAATCTCCTGAAGCTCCCCAGAATCTCTGAAGATGCCTGGAGCCAGAGGTCAGAGGTCAGAGGTCACTCTGCTTCTTTTTTTGTTTTTGTTGTTGAAAAGACGAGAAACCCGATTTATATCAGATAACTAAACCATAAACAGTTAAAGCATCACAATATTTATAATAACAAAAAACACCTGCAGTAGAAAACATTCATTCATAAAATGCACAAAAATAATGTTTAATATTTAATATCTGTTGTCTTTATCACATCCTGTGGTTTTTCCCCAGTAGGAGCGAGAGCGCCACCTGCTGGATGCGACAGCAGCCAATCAGGAAGCAGGAAGCAACCATGGTAACCCAGAGTGCGGGTTACCATGGTAACCCAGAGTGCAGGTTACCATGGTAACCCAGAGTGCGAGTTACCATGGTAACCCAGAGTGTGGCAGAGACCAAATGCGGGAACCACTAGATTCATCCAATAATCATCAGTTTTATAGTGAGAAGTTCTTAGTCCAAACCAGAGGTGGCGCTAGACGTCGTTGTTCTGCAAAAATCGGTCATGTTCTGTTTTTACCAGTCAAATTATAATCATATCGACATCGGCTGCTGGACGCATTTTTATGCGGTTTAGTTCATTTTCTCCTGGTTGAACCTGAATCCAGATCACGTCACACATTTTCTCCTCAGTTCTGGCTAAAGCCAGGAAGATGGAGCATCACACCGGAGCTCCAGCCTCCACTGGCGGCGCAGCGACTGCGCATGTGACGCTGCGGTTCACTCCTTCATTCGTTCCTGAGGATGAACTGCCGGCTGCTCTGTGTAGACGAGAACTGGATTAGTTCTCTGCTCTGTAATGGAGACTGGAACTAAAGGCGTCGTGTCTTCCGGTCCGTAACTCCTCGCCTCGCTGCAGCTGGACGCCGTTGGCTCAGCGTCCATCAGAGGATTTTTTATTGATTGACTTTAGTCGCCTCTGGGATGAAATCTGTGTGTAAAGTCTATACTGGCTGCCATATGCACCAATCAGGGTGTGAGTTATAACCTGTCAAATGACCGACGGGCTTCAAATTTTAAAAAATAACCGGTCAAATACGGAAAATATTCCGAAACATTTTGGTTTGTCTGATTTTACTATTTTAATTTATTATTAATATTATTATTTATTATCTCAAAAGTGGAAGTAAAAGTAGAGATACTTCATAATAAAATTACTGCAGTAAAAGTAAAACGTACAGCGTAGTAAAAATACTTTTTCTTTAAAGTTACTCAAGACTTCCTGAGTAACTGTAACTAGTTACTACCATCAAACTGCACACCTTTCCTTATAATGTTTATATCCTCATGCAGCAGGCTTGCTTTGACTAGACCAACCCAGTGTTTCCGGACTTCTGGTCTTTCCTGCTCCGACCCGCCCAGCCGTTTTGTTTCTGTCATGATTCGTTCCCTGCCTCTGTCTCCTCTGTTCATTATTTTACTACTCAGTTAGCTTGGTTAGCCGTTAGCTTGGTACTGTCATGGTAGTAGTTAGCCTGGTTAGCCGTTAGCTCGGTGCTGTGATTGGCATTAGTTAGCCTGGCTAGCCGTTAGCTCGGTGCTGTTATTGGCATTAGTTAGCCTGGTTAGCCGTTAGCTCGGTGCTGTGATTGGCATTAGTTAGCCTGGTTAGCCGTTAGCTCGGTGCTGTGATTGGCATTAGTTAGCCTGGTTAGCCGTTAGCTTGGTGCTGTGATTGGCATTAGTTAGCCTGGTTAGCCGTTAGCTCGGTGCTGTGATTGGCATTAGTTAGCCTGGTTAGCCGTTAGCTCGGTGCTGTGATTGGCATTAGTTAGCCTGGCTAGCCGTTAGCTTGGTGCTGTGATGGTCGTACCACGTCAGCGAGTTTCCAAAAGCAGCCAGGAACAGGATTCCAGATCCGATGACAAAAGCAGCTTTCTTCACAGAATCCCACAGACCTCCTGCTGATTCCTGGCGTGAACAACGGAGGAGCGTCAGCTAACAAAACACGAAATATCCAACAAGGAATTCTGCTACATTTCTCAGTTCACTGTAAATAAAACACAACTTACAAATTATAGCAAGAGCTTAACTTAACACAAACTATTGATCCAACAGTTTCGGTTTATGTTATTAAACTTTAGCTTTAATAACATAAAGCTACATAATTTTTAAAGTGTAATCAGTGATACTTTTATAACTAATTTATGTCAGATCATAATTTCTTGGTTAATGTCAAGTTGTCATAACAAAGACATTTTGAATAATGTCAACTTTGTATTAAAAGTGTCACGATTTATTACACTTTATGACAGCAGTAGTAAATATTCATGAAGACTTTCTCACCTTCATGACAGTTTTATTCTCAACCCGTCAAATAAAGTGTTGCCAAATATATTTAATTATTGTTGAACTCTGGAGTTTTCTAACAACTTTTGTGACTAGTGGATGTAATTTACTGACAGCTGACAAACTGTTTGATTGAGGGAATAAAAACTCATTTCACATCAGCTTGAAACGCTAATAAATAGATTCATAACCACAAAAATGAAGGATAATATTTCTATAATTTCAGTATGTTTTATAAATGCATGACAATAGTTCCAGTTAGTTTTAGTTTTTCCCCATTAACAATCACACTTTTAATTATTTAGTTAATAAAAATGTTTTTTTCTATTTCAGTTTTCCTTATTTCATTAGTTTTAATAACTTTGGTGAATAGTGACGACATAAATATTGTCATAAATATCGTTGATAATTTACCTCCAATTTAGCTGAAAATGAAGTTTTTCAATATAGTAATTTTTATAAAGATTATGAATAAATTATGACAAGGCAGAAATAAAGATGGCAAATGTCACAAACTGAACTTTTACAGCTGCAGAAACAAAACAAACATAATTAATGCACCTTAAATATTTCAGCTGCTACTCTTATAGAAAACTAAAGTTTTATCAAAACAAAAGGATTATGAAAACAACACAAACTCCACCCAAAGACAAAAGGAAGAAATGAAAATAAGTGGTCAGTTTAGTGACTCAGCCTTTAGTGAAACTGACAATCTGCTTCTTAACTTGTTACGTAACTGAAGTTTGTTTTCTGACTGACAGAAACGGAGATTTATTCACAAAATTCATCCAACACTCAAAAATACTAAAATCAGATCTGAGCACACAGCAGGGAGCCGTCTTTATTCCTCACATACCACACAGATTATATATAACACTAAAATAAATGACATTAAATAAATGATCACCACAGTTAGCAAACTGTTGCCTAGCAACAGCTAGCTTGAAAAATTAGCCAGCTAACCGAAATCTACAGAGCCGAAAGTAAAAAATGTAATATTCTGAGTAAATTAGTAAAAACCTTTTAATCATTTCTACTAAATTTAACATTTTTATTCTACACTGCAAAAACTCAAAATCTCACCAAGTACTTTTTGTTTAGTTTAGTGTGAACATCTCAATACACTAGAAATAAAATTAAACTTTTCAGCTAATGTTGATGAAAAATTACTAATATAAGTGAAATAATCTACCAGTAGAACAATATAACTTATAATATGGGAAAAAAGTTTTGTTCCACTGGGAGATTATTTCACTTATAACTAAAACTTTTTCATCAATATTAAGGAAATATTGACTAAAAAGTTACTTATAAGTCAGTTTCATTGTATTTCAATTGAACTAAGATGTTCACACTAGAAACTAAACCAAAAATACTTGGTTAGATTTTGTGTTTTTGCAGTGTACTTATTATACTGTAATAATGATGCAGCATTTTATCAGCAGCAGTAACAACAATAGTTGTTTTTCTGATTTAAATGAACTCTGCGTGTTAAACTGGTGGTTTTACTCAGGACTTTGCGGAGATGCGCTCTCACCTGTTGGCCGCTGCCTGCTGACCTCTTCTCGGCTCTCCCCGTCTCTGCAGACAAACAGAGACAGTGTTTCAAACTGGGTCAGTTTCACAACAGCATGAATGTAGGGGACAGGGTTACCGTCTCCACATGAAGACCAGAAGAAGTAGGTCTGCAACATGGCCGACAGCAGAAGACTGAAGGATTATTCTGAAAGTTGGAACTTAAAATGACCAAAATCATGTTGTAGTTTATGGTTTTTAATGCCATCCTCCTGATGAAGTTTAGGGGAATAAAAGTAGATTTGCAGTATTTGCTACATCCAAACACTACCTGTTATTTTCACACCAACATGTGACTTGTTGCTGCGCTGCCATTTTATTACTTTAATGTCCTCAAATATCTTGTTTCATCTATTCATGGTTCAATAATCATCTAAGTGCTGTCTGGAAAAAATCAGAGCTGCAGGATTACACATAATCCTATTATAATCCATCTTTACAGGGAATGTGCATTTTTCCATCAACGTATCACTACAAAGTAAAAATGAATCAAAAGCAGCGGATGATTATTTTTAACAACAAATCTATTAAATAATTATCTAAAACATCAACTACCACTGAAAAACAAACTACAGTCTTTCTCCACCACAACAGTTTTTATTTCAACGCTCCAAAATAATCAAGAATGAATGTTTATTTTCAACATAAGGAATACAATAAAACAGTCATAACTGTGACGCATTTCCAGGCTTCATTCCTGATGGAAAAATTCATCCTACAGGAAATTCAAATGTCAAGTAAATTGGATTAAGCCTATTAAAGCAGATCAAATGTATTCTTATTGCCAGTGGAAGATTTTTAAATGTCTTTTTAATGTTACAGGAAACAGAAGCACAGAGCGAAAGGTTAGATTCTGTTTCTATGAGAACAGAATCATAGAAATCCAGAAAGAAGCCCATAAATGCCGCGGAGTTTCATGAAGTGACTTTCAGGCGGATGTTATGATGGCAGGTTGGACAGAAACTCACCGCGGCTCTCCGTCTCCATGTTTCCCTGCGGGTTTTCCTCTCTGCTCCTCCTGCACACAGCTGACACATGAACTCACAGCCGGAGTTTATGTACTTCTGAAGGACGCTCCTGATTGGCTGCCCCCTGACCAGCTGACACAGGCCGAACCCGGAAGTAAGCGCCCGCCTCTCCCGCTGTGTTTTCCTGCAGGTCACAGGTAAAAGGTTGAGCTGCTCACTGTCTATAAATGATTAGAGGACATGTAGGGGTCAAAGGTAATGAAAAACAACACTGTAATAATTTTAATAAATGCTCATTTTCACACCTAAACTACAAGGACTTACAGTATGCAATGAAGGGAAATAATTATTGGATCAAACTAATTATCTCATGATTTTTATTCGATTCCATTTAATGAAGCAGATATTCTGCCTCTAAAAGGGAGAGAGAACAAATCATAACTGAACTGCTCCAACTTGCAGCATATTTTGATAAATAAAGATATTTAGGATTATTTTTGGGTTTGCTTCATTTAAACAAAACTGGGGGAAAAAAAATAGCATTTTGTTCTTTAGAAATTGAACTACAGACATTTTTAACAAAACGTTGTTTACTAATAAAAAGTAATCATAAATATAAAGTGATAACATCAGAAAAAGCTGAAATGTATGTTTATAGAAATATAAACGTACCCGGATAAAAAAAGAAATGCTACGTAAAAAACTGTCAGTTACATCAATATGAGTCACTTTGCTGACGGTAAAACTGAATGTGTTTTGCTAAAATTGAGAGAAATTTGAACAAAATAATAAACTCTTACTTAAGCCTAAGTAAGAGTTTCTTACTGAACTGAACTAGCTACATACCAGGCTAGCTGGTTAGCTAACTATTTATATCAATAAAGCAAGTGTTTGTTTTGTAAAGTGCATTGTGGCAAAAATGTTGTTGCTGTATAGATAAAGATAATAAAACTGAATAACATATTAAACCATTCAATTAATAAAGTCTTTCAGCATCATTTTTATTTTCCTTCAACATTTTTTGGTCTTTGTCTATAAAATGGGACTAGATGTGTTTTTGTGAGGCCCCAGCTGCTGACTGTAGCCAAAATATCAAAGTATTTATAGCATTTAGCATGCAGCGAGTCAGAGACGTGATGTCTGAGGCGTTAACGTTGGCGCTGTGCGTCTTAATTATCAGCTGCCGCTCCCTCAATGTCCTGAACTTCAAGCCCCTCCGGTGCTGCAGACACACGTGACTCTATTATCAGTCATAATCAATGTTCTCTCTTTAATTGCTAACATAAGTCTGGAAAACATCTTTAAAGACGCCTGCAGAGAGCCGAGCTTAACTTTTCACAACAGATTTCATTTTCACAGGTTGGGTTTAAAATTCCAGCAGTCAGATCATTTATAAAAACTTTTATAACTCAGGTGCTGCACGTGACCCTAAACGATGAAAGAACAACGTGTCAGATCAAAATCCTGCCTGACACTTGAACCGTTTACCTTCACTGCTCTGATCAGATAGTGGAATATTTCCTCCAGCAGGACAGTGACCCTAAACACAGCTGGTCAACCCTGGATCTGCCAAAAACAACAAAACGGAGGTTATTGCTTGGCCTAGTCAAAGTTCGGACTGAAATCTCATGGAGAGGCTTTTTAATTACCTTAAGGAAACGTTGTGATGAAACTAGAAAATCTTCTGGTTTGACTGAAGAGTCGACCAAATTCCTCCACTGAAAACCTTCCACTGTCAGCTCTCACTCCTTCGGTTTGGGGAAAACACTTTTTCACATCGGCGAGGTTTCATCATCATCATCATCATCATCATCATTATTATTATTATTAATATTATTAATATTATTATTTGATAGCTTTTTCTATTCGCTGATAGTTGATTTTGTTACATTCAAACATGAACATTTTCAGTTAAAACTTCAGCATTTTACTTTAAATTCTTGCATAATAAGTTTTCCTCTCATTAACAGATTTATTCTGTCTATAATATTTCTGTTTGTTATATTTTCATTTTTTCTAGCTTCTCTTCCTCACATTCACACCAAAGGTCAAAATATCATCTGAGGTCATCAGTCAGGCTTTCAGGCTGAAGCTTTGGCTCCAGGTTAAAGTTGAATTCGGATGTAATCCCACTCATGTCGTTCCTACCGTACACCTCACCACCGTCTCACTGGCTGCGATTATATAGACCTTAAAATTGTCCAAATTGAAATTACAAAATAAATTTGCTTAATGAAAAGACGCCAATTTAAAAAAAACCTCAAGTTTTTTGATAAAAAGGTTTTGTGTGGGGATTTTTCAGATGTATGGAAATAGATTCATGAGTCACATGGTCACTATCTGGACGTTACTACAGGCAGAAACGCAGAAGAAGACGACAGGAAGTGGAAGCAGGATGATGTTTCTTTTCTTATGCAGATGGCTCCATCATAACTATAACTTTTCTATAAAATGGCCGACTACAATTTCCTGAAAACGTTGCATAGCCACTCCCAAGTAGGCGGGGCTTGTGGCCAACGTCTCCTCTGATTGGCTGATAAATAATGAGCGCTAGTTGCTGAATTCTGAATACATTTCATGTAACTGATTTTTAATGCCTTATTGCGTGAGCAAGCTTATTCATGTGTGATTTTGATTTAGGTTCTTAATTAAAGGAAACTTGATATTTCGACATTAACTGAACATAGACGAAGGCTAGAAATGGAAACGCAGCTGGTCCTGCATAGTTCTGCTGATATTTCAGTAAATTTATGTCCTTCTTGAACGTGTTAAAAACAAACACATCAGGCCTTTTCCTTAAACGTCCTCTGCTCATCAGGCTCACAGTTACACCTACAATTATTCACCACGTTAAGTTTAACTACAAAATACATCAACAAAATATATAAACTAGTTTGTGTGCCTCACATGTCTTGGTTGTAATCAGATCTGATTGATAACTTCTGACATTGCAGAGAAACCTGGATGCTGAATCCCAGCAGACCTTCAGGAAGCTTCAGGACGGATGACGTCAAGGCGCCGCTTTCTTCTGACAGGTGGAGGTAAAAGATGGAACATTTTCTGTTCAGGAGTTCAAGGTTTTGGTAAAAATCTTGTTCAGTTAATTTTATTTAACTATATTTGCTGGGTTTTTCTTTGTTTTATTGTACTTTTTTGGTCAAGTTGAATGTTTTCTTCAAACTTTTAGTTGGGGTTGAATCATTTTAGCTGTATGTGTATTTCCCAACAGTTGCTATAGCAACCATGTTGCAACCGATAGACCACTGGTGTCAAACTCCAGTCCTGGAGGGCCACTGTCCTGCAACCTTTAGATGAGCCTCTGCTGCAGCACCTGAACAGAATAATCAGGTCATTAAGGCTCTGGAGAACCGACCCACACAGGGAGGAGGTCATTCAGGAGGCTGAACGACCTCCTCCCTGTGTGGGTCATTCAGGAGGTAGTTCAGCCTCCTGAATGACCTCCTGAATGACCTCCTCCCTGTGTGGGTCATTCAGGAGGTAGTTCAGCCTCCTGAATGACCTCCTGAATGACCTCCTCCCTGTGGCTCATCTAAAAGCTGCAGGACAGCGGAGGACTGGAGTCTGACACCCCTGTGAAAGACCAACCACGTCAGTTTGTAGTATTTTTATTTTTTAATTGGTGTGTAGCTGATGCGCCAGCAGAAGACTGGAGTTAAATAAGCAGCTCAGGTGAGCCCCCTGGTGGACATCTGGTACCACTACACCCGGAATGCTGAAAGGGAGAGTTGCTGATTTTTCTCATTTTAAGGAGATTTAATTATGTCTTCTGAAATTACATCCTTTAGGATATAGTTAGATAATTACAAATCTGATCAGAAACAAAATATGCATTTAGTTAATACTTCTAGAGTTAAGTGTAACATTTAAAAATAATTCAACCTTTTCCTGTTAGTCAACAATTGGGCTGTAATACTATTATTATTATTTTAGAAATACTTTTGTTTTTGCTGGTGTTGGCTAATGAAACTTTCCCAAACTTGTTCAGATATGTTTTGGCAGACTGAGATGTGTTCTTTGTACATGTTAAATTTGACTTAAAGATGACATGTGGCGTTCCTCAGAGCTCTATACCGGAGCCACTGTTACTGAGCATCTGCACCTCCTGATTCAGACAGCGGAGCATTACAACATCTCTTATGATACCAGCCGCCACGATGAATAACTTTACCAAACTGCGTCACCACATGACCACTGTCCTGTAGGAATAAGATTTTATCCCAATTTAATAAGAAAATACAGAAATCCTTGATTTTGGTAAAAGAAAACTGCAACATTAGAGATCAGTGCTCAGCTACAGGCCAGATGTGGCTAAAGGCCAGATAGCATGCTGGAAAATTAGGGGCTGTTATGACCTCAATACCAGCAAAATAACATCCAATCAGTCGATTAGTCAATGAGCCTGCTGCCATCGTTAGCATATTAGCATAGCTGCTAAAAATGGTTTGGAACACAGGAAACATTTTTGTGTCTCTTTGAGACATTTCTTTTCAAATATTGATGCCAAAAAAGTCAAACAAAATGAGTCCTAAAAGCTCTAAGGCATAAAAGTCATAATTATTTTATTAAGTATAACAAACTGTCCACCTGCACCTGAAGTTTTCTTTATGAGCCACTTAGGGACAGAAAATGCTGCTCTGACTTTTGACTTCAAACAGGGAAAGTTGAATGAGATAGAAATCAGCTATCAGGGGAAATTGCTGCAGGAAAATGAAATCTGTTTTTCTATAGAGCTTAACAGCAGAGGGAAACGTTTCGTCCTGAGTTCAGGTGTTTCTCATGCTCACATTGGAGCGACTCCAGGCTCAGTCCACCCAGACCTCTGGATGGTCTTAGCTTTCCTGGGTATCCCTGTTGCTTCTTTCTTCCTTCCACTCAACTTTCCACTCTGTGGAGGCATTTTCCTGAGCACTGGCCCTTTGAGGCCCCGCTGGACAGCTGACCTGGTTCTGTTGGACTTTTCTGGGTCTGAACTTGGAAACTCCCCTTTGTACGTCCAGAGAAGCAGTGACTGCAGCGAGTCCAGATATCAGCTCTCCCAGAGGTCATCCGGTCGGGACTTTTGGTTTTAACAGATGAATCACGATGATTACATCTCATTGGCCTGATAAGCAGCGCAGTGAGGCAGAGACTTTACGACACTTTGACACCTTAAATGTAGAATCTGACAACATGATGGGCACCCAGTACATCGGTCGTTTGGAGGACGAGGTAAAGGAGTAAAGGGTTAAACGCTGAGCAGCTCCGCGGCTCCGCGGGCAGCGCTGGCTGCCTCCGGTATTCCGGCTCGCTGTGGATTGTGGGAGTCGGTGTGGGACACTGCCCAGGCTGGTCACCGGGAGAACTGGGAGCGGATTTGTTTTCACCCCGCCACCTTGCTTTGTAAGTACCCCTCCTGTCGCCTCGCTCTGTGTCTTTCTTCGTCCCTGTCGTCGGTCGGTCGGGCGGGAATCTGCGCGCCGAGCGGAGCCGTTGAGGCTGCCATGTTTTTTCCTTCCGCTCGCGCTGCCATGGAGGCCGAGGAGCCGCTGCTGGCGGCAGGCGGGAGGGAAGGAGGAGCGGGGCGGCCGCCGCTCTCCGCCGCTCTCCGCCGACCCGTAGCGGGGCAAACGCGGCTGTAATCGGCTGGCAGCGGCGGTTATGCGACCGGCTGCGGCGCTGACGCCGAGTCGGGGCTTTAAAATGCCCCTTCGGAGCCGCCGGGCTGGTTGTTGACATGCGGAAATGGATGTGAGCGGGGAGAGAAATGCCCACCGTGGCGGGGAGAAACCCACCTACACCTGGCCACAGGGAGGAATGCCGCAGCGTATGCGGGGTTTTTACATCTCCGTGGGGCTGACCGCCGCTACGCTAACCGTGTTTGATTCAGAGCGGAATTTAAAAAATAAAATAAAAAAAGGAAGAAGAAGGAGAAGGAGAAGGAGAAGGAGCGTGGCCTGTGGTGGCGGTAATTGATTCCCAGTGACAGACGAGATAATTGGAGTCTACATCTGGTGCAGGAACATTTAGTGATTACGCGTTTCATGACATAATAAAGGCGCTAAACTTTGATTAAGTTTGTTCCTAATTTAAAATGCGTTAAATAATCCTTTAATGAAGGAGCATTCCGGGTCCATCAGGCCATCTGTCAGGAATAAATCATCTCTGCACGGGGATCCTGTGGCGTTTAGGTTTTAGCATGAGGGCGACATTAACAGAAAGCTGTAGTTTTATTGAAATCACCGCTGGGAGGTTGTTTTCTAACAGATTTCATTTAATCTGTTAGAAAACAGATTCAACCCCCACATGTTTATTTACTCATTTTACATTATCCAGCAAAATGTCTTAGAACAGAGTTTATGTTCCTGTGAAAGGTTTGGCTCAATGATCCACACATGCATCAGTAGGACACTGTAAAGCTCTGCTAAGGTTAGATTTAGTTAACATGACAGGAGGAGCTCAATGCGTCTCATGAATGAATCTGAAACCAAAACCAGATTTTGTTGCTGGTTTCCGATGGTTGAATTTACAGCCCTCTGAGCTGCTCACAGTGATTTTAGGTGATAACCAGTTTTCTTCAACAAAATAGTTTCTTAATACTTTTGTCATATTAAAAAATAAAGTCCTACCTACCATTGAATCACTTACAGAAACTTTCTCTGCGTCACTAAAATTTTAATAAGAAACACATTAATTAGTAAATGATGGACTATCTCCTTTTCTCATTTACTAGACAATTAAGATTTACTTAGTATTTTCTCTCTTTCTGCACCATGTCTGAAGACAAAGATTAATGTTGGGAGGAAACGGCTCAGATTTACTGCAACGTGTTTAAATGGGAACCAAACGGAGCCGCCGCCGTTACGCAGCTCTGCAGATTTCACCTGTAATTAAACACAAACATCTTGGCATCTTATTTTAGCATTTAGCTTGGTTAGCATGGTTAGCATTACTCTCTGTTCTGGGTTTCTTCAAGGGAACAAACCAGAACAACAAGTTTATCTTAAATCTCAATTTAGAAGCAGCAGCCTACATGTCTCCATAGAAAACTGTTTTCTAGAAGCGTTTTGTGTTTCCTCTGAGTTTATTTCTGAAACATTTAATTGATACTGAAAAAGCAGAGTCTTCAGTCAGTAACGACTCCCACACTGATCAGTGAAACCTATAAAGGATTGGCTGTGGTGCGTTCACTGATCAGAAAAAAACATTGTATTTTTAGTTTCCGGTCGACCAATCACCAGCGAGGATCAATGAATTGTCAAACCTGTCAGCAGGTGCGTTTCGTGTAACCAGAGCTGGACAGTAACTAGTTACATTTACCCGAGTAAAGTTAGTTAAAACTTGAGCAGTATTTTTACTACGCTGCACTTTGACTTGAGTCAAATTTCTGGATTTTCTTCCCACTGCATGAAAATCAAACATGTTTTAGTCAGAAACTCACCGGACTCAGACTCACCTGCAGCTTCTGATAAGTTTCTGAAGTTCTTTATTGGAAGAAACTGATTTGGAAAAATATTGTGTTATTTTTTGTTACATATATGAATTATTGTCATTTTTGACCTTAAAATACCCAAATTTCCACTGAACTTTATATTTTGGTCCGTCTGATGATGTAATTTTTAAATATTAAATGATTGATGAATTGATCAGTTACGCAGCACTTTTCACCACAAACCTTTCTGCTCTCAGTGGAGTGTGATCCTCCTCTGTGTGTAACAAGCGGCTCGTTTTCTCTGCAGAGCCCAACGCCGGTGGCACTTGGAGCGCCATGTCGAGCCGAGGAGGAAAGAAAAAGACGACCAAGACGTCCCGGTCCACCAAGGCCGGCGTCATCTTCCCTGTGGGGCGCATGCTGCGCTACATCAAGAGGGGGCTGCCGAAATATCGCATCGGCGTGGGAGCGCCGGTCTACCTGGCTGCCGTCCTCGAGTACCTGACTGGTGAGCAGCACTGCTGGAGAGAAACGCATGGAAACTAGGGGTGCACCGGTTTGCGGGCCGGACGGCGGTTTGCGGGCCGGACGGTTTGCGGGCCGGACGGTTTGCGGGCCGGACGGTTTGCGGGCCGGACGGTTTGCGGGCCGGACGCCTGCCTTAATTTTCAATCGATACTTATATGCGAAGCGGATCTCATCTAAAATCAGCCGCTGACATCGTCTCTTGTCCAAACCTTTGCGGTCATCAATAGTCGTCCTGCTGTCACCAACCCAGCAACCTTCTTGTTATATTTAGCAACATTTCAGACAAAAAAAAACTTGGTATCAGCCGGAAACAGAATCGGCAGATGAGGCTTTTTAAAGATCGGCCAGAAAACGTCATCTCTGCATTGAAAGCAGTTTTTATTACTGCTCTCAAAGTGTTACAGTCTTTTTTCTGAGTTTGTGCACTCCGGTTAACAATTAATCGATTACTAAATTAGTTGACAATAAGTTTAACAATCGATTGATCGCGGTTAGTCATGTGTGTTTCTGTATTTAGCTGAGATCTTGGAGCTGGCTGGCAATGCAGCGAGAGACAACAAAAAGGGCCGAGTGACGCCGCGGCACATCCTGCTGGCCATCGCCAACGACGAGGAGCTCAACCAGGTGAGCTGCAGCTAAACCTGGCTGGACGGTTTGGGTTCCTCCGCTCAGCACCGCCACGGCTGAAACCGAAGAGTTTGTCGTTCTGTGGCAGTTGCTGAAAGGCGTGACCATCGCAGCAGGCGGAGTTTTGCCCAACATCCACCCGGAGCTGCTGGCTAAGAAGCGAGGCGCCAAGGGGAAGCTGGAGACGCCGGTGTCGCCGGCGCCGGAGAAGAAACCCAAGACAGTGAAGAAGACTGCAGCGAAGAAACTGGGTGGGAAAAAGGCTGGAGGGAAAACCAAGGTGAGCCTGAAGCAGCTGGGTTTTCACCCGCTGCGTTCCCATTGGCTGTAGGAGTGTGGAACAGAAACTGGTGCGTTTCGGATAAAACTTTGGCCTGAGATGGTTTTTACTTTTTGGTTGAATCAATATTGGTGTATTTAGCAAAACAGCAACAGAAACACTGTTATCGCATCATGAGTCACATGATCAACAGGAAGTCACTACTGGCAGAAACCACGAAGAAGAAGACGACAGGAAGTGGTAGGAGGATGATGGGGCTGCTTGTTTTTTACTGATTTATCACATGAACAAACTTATTCACATGATTTTAATTTAGTTTCTTATTTAATGGAAACACACAAATTAATAAATAGTTTTTTTGCATTAGAAGAATGTTGACTATTGGTATGACAAACGCAGCTCCAGCCGCTGCACTCGGGTCATTTTACTCGTCACGGCGCCACACGGCGCTGAGCCTCTGTTGGATGAGGTCAGTCACTTTAACGCAGTCGCTTATTTGATCTTATCAGAAAGTAGTTTTTATCTAGAATTTAAAGGGTTTTTTGTAAATAGTTTGTTAGAAAATCTAAACATAATGTTAATTAAAGTAGATCAATACTTTACTGACCTCTTGCTGCTGCTCTGGCCTCTGCAGAGAGGCGAGGTGAGCAAGTCGGCGTCGGCAGACAGCACGACGGAGGGATCGCTGGCCGACAGCTTCACCGTGCTCTCCACCAAGAGTCTCTTCCTGGGTCAAAAGGTCAGAAAGCTGCTCCACCTAAACACATACACAGCATCAGTGAATGACTTAACTATGAGGAGTTGTTAATTTTTCTTGATATTTTTTACAAATATTGCTATAAAGAGTTATTAAAAACTCATTATTAACTCATATATTGTTTTGTTGCTGAAGGTAAGTTCAGAGGATATTTCTGTCAGATCAGAGTCGCATCATTTATCCTCTTTGCTTCAGTTCCTTTAATAGTGTCACAAACTCAGTACAATTTGCTCTGACATGAATTATTACAATTTTATGAACTGGTCAAAGTTTTCTAAATAAAACCAGTAAATTTAGGAACCTTTGCGTCTTCCTCTGCGTTCTGTCCTGTTGATTTCTGTCCGTCTCTTGCAGGTGATTTTCCTTCCTGTAATTGACTTTTCATTTTGACGTTTTGTTGGTGAAATAAGAAGTTTAACGTCTCGGTTGATCGGCGCTGATTTGGTGTTACGGTTGTAAATCTTTGAGGAATACCTTGAGATTTTGGTCCCATCAGAAAAACGATGAAAATGCCAGCAGATTTTCTGGTGTCACTTTGTCTGAAAGAAACTTTTGAGCGTGTAAAATTTAATTCACACAGAACATTATATTAACATACATATTTGAGTTAAATGCTTTATGTCCCATCATGCACCAGGATTTGTTTTGGTAAAATATTTGGGGTTTAATTTAATGCATAGTTTTACTTTCACTTATGCTAAGCTAACAGTTTATGATAATGAAAGATGAGAATGAGGGAAATGCAGATTAATCCTAATCTAGAGACCTAATCTTCACTGTGAGCTTCTTGTTACGGCTCAGTTAAAAATAAACTGATGGAATCAGCAGCAGTTATTAAAAAATGGATTATTTGGATGATTAGTCAGATAAAAAGTTGGCACATTCTGCAGATTTTTCTTTGAACATTTAATATCAGAAATGTATTAAAAATGCAAATAATTTTATTCTTTTTAAAATGATAAAAATAAACATTTAATTGTCTAGAAGTGAATAATCTTTTATTCTTTAGTTTTTGATTATTTGTAGTTAATAAATAGTTCCAACATCAACATGAGACAAACTTCATCGTTACAGTATGAAGCTGATCTGATGATTATTAGTGATTAACTGATTAATAATTACACAGAGAAAAGAGGCGAATATGAGATTTTAATCTGAACTGGGTGGATCTAAAACCGGAGGAGTTTTTGGTGGAACTTGTTTAAAAGCTGAATTGATCTGGTTTTGCTCCAGATTGAAACCAGCAGATCAGTAAACGCTGATCGATTACTAAGTTAGTTTGAACAACTGGACAACGCTCGGTGTCAAGGTCATTGATCGGTGAGCGGTTTGGGCTCGGTCCAGAACTTCAAGGTATTCCTGTGATCTGCGGAGTGCGTCTGGCGCTAACGCTCTGCCTCTTCATCGTTCTGCTCCTCTTCCTCCTGTGCATGCGCCTCCACAGCTCAACCTCATCCACAGCGAGGTCAGTAACTTGGCTGGCTTTGACGTGGACGGGGTCATCAACCCCACCAACGCCGACCTTGAGCTGAAAGATGACCTAGGTGAGACCCCCCGCCAGGGGATTTCAGACGGAGATCCTTGAACGTCCAGCAGCTCGGCAGATCGGCCTAGTTCAATCACGAACGTCCTCCGTTTAAAGAAAACGTTCGTCAGTCGATTGACCTGAAGCATCGAAGGAAAATCTGAGTTTCTGACTGAAAAAGTTTGAATTTAAAATGATACAGTTTTAGAAAAATATGATCATCCATCCATCCATTCATCCATCCGTTCATCCATCCGTTCATCCATCCGTTCATCCAACCGTCTGTTCATCCATCCTTTCATCCATCCGTCTGTTCATCCATCCGTTCATCCAACCATCTGTTCATCCATCCGTTCATCCATCCATCTGTTCATCCATCCGTTCATCCAACCGTTCATCCAACCGTCTGTTCATCCATCCGTTCATCCATCCGTTCATCCATCCGTTCATCCAACCGTCTGTTCATCCATCCTTTCATCCATCCGT
>CAEGAE010086415.1:0-18841 GCA_903067095.1 Girardinus metallicus | reverse complement strand
ATATTACAAATTTTCTGCTGAAAACGTGAGCAAGTAGGTTGATGCTAAGACGTTCATGCGTCATGTCTTACCCCGCTAAGGCCTCCAAACATTATACAATGTTCAAAACAAACAGAAAAAAATAACGCTTTATTAGCATGCTGACTTTATGACAATCTCATCAAACATCACAGTACCTTTAAGCTTCTGTGTGCAACAACACGAAGAGACCCAAACGTCCTCGTTATGGATGTCGCCATCTTGCCCCGATTAGTCGGAAAGTGAAAAGCAGCGTCCGGGAAATTCCTTTCAGGTTAAAAGCACCACATTGACCGTTTTTTTTTTTTTTTTCAAGGCTCTGGCGGATTTTTCTGATAAAAAGTGTAATTCTCATAATTGTTAGTTCAACTTCCACCTAATTTAATTATTTGCGCACATTATAGTAGCAGTTTCTCAATCATTCTAAGAAATTACAAATGTTTTTGTACATGCATAAAATGTCCATACATTTCTCTGCTACTGCTTTCGTACAAAAGCAAAAAAAAAAAAGTAAATTATCTGCACGTCCAGGATCTGAGAATAAACCCAATGGTCATAGAATTTTTTTAATACACAAAAATAGATTTCTAAAGTCCAGACTATCTGACTGTTTTCACATAGAACTGTTGTCGTCACTAAAACATACAGCTGGAAACTCTTAAGTTACATTTTACTCTATCTGTATATTCTTATAGCACTTATTTATCCATAGTACTTCTCGTATGTTTATTGTTATTATATGCTCAGCTGTCACGACGTTCATAATCAATAAAAAAAAAAATAAAATTCTTTGTTTTAAAATTCTCATTTGTAATTTCCGTCAAAATATGTTTTGTAAAAACCTAAAAGCCGCCAATTCTACAAGCCAAACACCAGTATTTTTAAGGGAGGTTGTGAGGAGAAAGAGGGGTTTTGTCCGATTTTGGGTGCCTAGAAGGTTTGTCGAGTTATCTTGGAACACTGAGGTTAAATTTTTTTTTATTTATTTATTTTTTACTTAATTTAAACCTGTACACTTCTCTTTTTTTACTAGACGTTTTTACAGAAGTATTTGTACTCATACTTCAGTAAATAACGAGTTAATGTGTCACCTCCGTTTTTGAATCTTTAGTAAAAGGGAAAAGTTCTGTCGTCCGCGCTGCCTCACACACGTTCTGAACGTAGGCCGAGACGCGATGACGTCACTTCTCTTGAACTCGACGCTGATTAAGTGAAGTTGTTTGGGCTGTACAAGAGCGAAGAGTAGCGCTGAAAGGGTTTCAGTTCATGTTGCTGCTCTTCGGACGCACGGTTCCGCTGCTTTTCACGCGCACAGTCACCAGCTACTGTCCATCCGCACTGCCGAAGCCCAACTTAATCAATTCCGTGTTTATAAAAATCGCAAAGATAAACGGCGCTACTACACAGAGTTCCTCGTTCAGCAGCGCAAGCGGCCAAAATACAGGAACCATGCCCGAAAGAAGGCCCTTCGTGCGGTTACCTACTGACGTTTGCCCCGTCAACTATGGGTTGTGCCTGAAGCCAGATCTGATCGACTTCACCTTTGACGGCAAGCTGGAGGCACAAGTGGAGGTAAGTTGCTTGGCTTCAGACATGGATGATGTTGTCTGAGCCTGCCAGGCAGGGATTTTGTTATGTAATCTGACCAGCTAACGTTGCCACTCGCTAGCCAATTTATCGTGGTTCACTGATCACGAGTAACTGTTCGCAACTAGCCCGCTAGCTGTTGTTGTGGGTGTGTTAACTGAAGGTCGCTAATGTAAATCTGTAAGCGTTTCGCATTGGCCTGAAAAGCAGCAAGAGACTTCTGTATATTATTAATGGGCTAGTCACTAAAGCTAACACAGCTGTGCAGAAGGTAGCAGCAGACCTGCACTCTCATGTTAGCATAGCCTACCGTTTAGATATCTTCTAAGTTAGCCTTCATGCTAACAGCGTCTAACGTGAGACCAGTTTAGATCACCTAACAACTAAATCTTACTTTAATAATAATTATTACTGCCTCAAACAAGCCGAGATACAGCTAGCTAATGCTGTCAAGTGTTTGCTAAATCATGGCAACATCGTGTCCCTCCCTCCCACTCGCTCACCCAGTCTGTCTGACAGTTGCCCGTTGTAACAACAGTTTAGTTGTGAAAAGATGGGTAGTATCTAGTTACAAATGCCCAGTTAATTTAGTTTTCAGTTGTTTATTTATACAGCGCCAATTCGCAACACGTCTCAACGCACTTCAATTCAATCATACATACATTGCAGTTGATCCTTCTTGTCAAACAGTGCATGGAGTTCAGTTAATTATTCAAATTAGTTGCAGCACACTCTCTTATCGAGCAAGCATGTAGTGATCGTGAGAGAAAAAAACTCTTGCAGAACCTAGCTCAGTGTGAGGGGTCATCTGCCACGACCGACTTGAGGTTGAGGAGACAGCGCAGATGCACAAAAAAGAAACAGAATGACTGATGTAGGAGTCCTTTTAAAATACATGCAAAAAGTTAAGTGAAGGAGAGGAAGAACGTTTAGATGTTGGCAGAATTTTCTCAGACTAGATGCTCCTTGTATGGATATAGAAAGCATAAAGTTGAAATCAGAGAAAATATTGCAAATTGGAGAGTTATTGAAGGAAATAGTGATGTTGTCCCCCTTAGAATGAGGCATGAGCGGTCCAGAGCCGGGAGAACCGTCTTTCCGGACTGCACTCCCCCATGTCAGATCGGGCCGTGCCACTTTAACATCAGCATTCTCTGTTGTTCTTATGTTATTTTCTGACTGCTGAACCTTTTGTGCCACTTGGAGATAAAAAAAATGGAGTATTTATTTATTGTCAGTGGAAGTACTTTTCCTTGTTTTATCATATTAACACTATCATCTTTGAGTATTAGTTTTATAAGTTTAACGTTAAACAATTTGATTTGGAAATATTTTTCTTAAATTTATTTTGAAATTTTGTTTTTATTTTAGTCTTTAGAATATTAAAATTTTGACGTGACTTTATACTTTTGTTTATCTGACATCATTTTTAAATATTAAATTAGATGTTATGATCAGTTGCTCCAGTACTTCAGTAGCCTTTTTGTGAAATATGTTTTGTACTCTTGAGTAACTTGTTGGACGGCTACTTTTTATTGGAGTAAAAATATGTTGACGTTGTGATACTCTTTCTTCAGTACAATGTTTTGCTACACTACTCACCTATGATTAGGCTATTTAGGAGCATAATATGTACGTATATCCCTAAAAAAGGATACATAAATACCACCAATAAGTATAATTTTGTAGTGCTAGAGCCACTACAAGATTATTTTTGGCTATTGGCTGTTTAGATTAACGTATTAGTTCATGTCCAATCTGAAGAATCATAATTTGCACATAACTTTATCATTTTTTGCTGTCTGACTGCATTTTTAAATATTACATGAGCTACTCATTACTTAAGTAGCTTTTTGTATCAAACATTTTTTCACTCCTAAGTAATTTTTTGGACGGCTAATTTTTACTCGTAATGGAGTAAAAACATGTTGACGTGATGGTACTTTAACTCGACTACAATTTTTGGCTACTCTACTCAACACTGTATATATTATAATTCTGTACAACCCAATGTATAATTAAGAAAACAAATCTTAATGTAAAGTAGGCAACAATAATAATAAAAAAAAAAATCAGTAGCTCTACAGTGTGCACTTCCGCCCATTGTGTGGCCACCAACATATCAGCCACCTGTGCAAACATGTCCCTGCTTGTAAACTCTCCCTCTCTCCACATTAACAGAACATAATTCAAGACCCAGCTCATTACTTTCTTGTATAAACATGTGGATTCGCAAATAATACTGCATATAACTAGCTGTGCCTTGGAAACACAAGGCACAGCTAGAAATGTAAATATACTTGTTGTACTTCTACACATTTTGTCCAGTTAACACCACAAACGTGAGTGTGTTTTATTGTATCCTGTGTGATACACCAACACAAAGTAAAACAGTAAAGTAGTGCATGATTAAGTGGAAGGAAAATGCATCATGTTCCTTCCACTTAGGAACAAGATTTTCGTAGTTTTGTAACTGTGTTGTACAATCTTAGAAAATCTGGCTCTTGATAAATATTGAGATGGCAGTCAGGTACGAAATATTCTTTCCTCTCTTTCTTACCAGTGCTTCCATCATTTGGAAAATATTAGCCAATAAATATTGCCCTCCAAACAGAACTTTGCAATATAAATACTGCACACATTGAGAGGATATGTTATATATTTTGCGACGTATTCAGCATTTCAGATGTATCTCGGATTAAAATTCAGCAAAACCAATTGCCTTCCAAGTTACGTAATTATTAAATACATTCCACGTATGTGAAATTAAAATCAGAAGTTTGTTACTGTGGGTTCATTGAAGGTAAAGGAACCCACCGCACCATTGAGGAGACGTTTAAAGCAATGTTAGGTTATAAAACAATATCCCAAGTTTGGAAGATTTTTGCTGGATGATGTTTGAAGAACCATCAAAATATAAGTCGTTGCACGATTGTTAACATAGCAATCTGTGGTATCCACCTAAACTGACAGGCTTTGCAACAAGCGCATAGTTCAGAAGCAGCAAAGAAATTATTGGTGACTATGGAGTAGCTGCAGAGATTCAGTGCTGATGGGAAGACTGCTGGAGCTTATACAGGTCAATGTTGGAGAAAACAAAGTAAAGTTTTTGGAGGCAGCAAAAGACTAGACTTGAAACAATAAAGAGAATATTCTTGTGTTAAAATACCCCAAAGTTCAGATCCAAGCTGGAAATCATTCCCAAGATTTGATTATTTTTGTTCTAGGACACCGTCCAGCTAACATGACCAAACACGAACCGTTTTGTAAAGTAGAACAGGCAAAAATGTCAGTCTCTAGACGAGCAAGTCGGTACAGATAAACCCTAAATCATTTAAATTTCTGTCTTAGACCGCAACCCACTTCCTCCATTATTATTATTATTATTATTATGGTCACGGTTCTGTTTACAGACGCTTTCAGTGAGTGCCAGCTGGAGACATCCTCGAAGGTTTTACATGGTAATGACTTGGTGTTGTATTACTGGTCTTGTGAAAAGGAAGTTTCATGTTGTCCAATATGTTCTCCTTTGTACGGTCATCTCCAGAGGTTCCACAGTAAAACCCAGTGCGTGTTCATTTTTATTATATTGTTCAGCTTTCAAGGGTTTATTCACACCAGCCACGTTTAGTCCGCTTTAATCAAACTCTAGTTCATTTGCTAGAAACTCCATTTTGTTTGAGGAGATTTCAATGTGCAATCAAACTCTGATGCAGACCAAAAAAGTGAAGTCTGGTCTGGCTACAAACCTAGGTTTCAATTCAGTTGAAGTAAACTCTGGCAACACATATGTGAACGCCAAGCGGATCAGAGACCGCTCCAAAAGCAGGAAGAGGTCTATAGTGCATGGCATTCTGGGTAAATGCAACCAAAACAAAACAAAGCGTGAGTGTAACACTCGTGGCCTTCTACCAACGACAAAAGTGAAATCCTACAACTGCCAAAATCAGACTGCTCCATTTTTGTTTACATTTAGTGAAGAAGAAAGTTGCACTTGTCGTGTTTATGTGTTCAAATGCTGCAATGGAACTGGATCTACGGGACTATCTGGTGTGAAAACATCTTAAGTTACTGGCTGTGATGCTGCTACTCCAACAGATGACGACAGAAGTGGTTACACACTCCACAACAAGATTATAGAAGAAATGCTGTATAAATTAGAAACGCTAGAGGACTTAAAGTACAAGGAGTACAGTCTGCTTTATTTTACTGCTGCTTGTTTGACACATTCCTCTTTCTCCTGAAACTTAACCTTTGTTTTTAAATTCAAGAAGAGATGATTGTTTCCACCCCATGCCCCCAAGCGGTCCACCTGCTCTCTGTACTCAAGGCCTTGTGCATATATGATGCGCTTGACAACTGCAGTGTAATTCGAGTATGTCTGCAGATGGCAGGACTATAAGTGGAATTTCAGGTGTACAGAGTGAAAAGGAGTGGGCAGAGGATTGTCCCCTGTGGTGCTCCTGTGTCTTATATTGCAGAATATTTTCAAAGCAAATGTATCTACTGTTTGACAGTAGATACGGAAAAGTTTAAATTTAACATTTTAATGGAATATGTATTTTATTTACCAGAAGTATGTCAGGGTCATGGAGAATGATGTTTCCTGTAACTTCAGGGGGGGAAACTAAGCACAGACTTGTAGTTACAAGCTGCTGATCAACTGGATCATCAGCAACTGTGATCACAAAAAGCCCAAAGGACGTTTGGGCCTTTTCATGATCAACTTGTCACACTCTCAAAGCATGGCAGTTGTTATGGCAGCAGCTTACTTGTTTAAAGGTGAACAGTAGCTGCGTTACAGGTGTTTTCAGTAATGATGACAGTCTGTGCAGCCAGTTAGAACTGGTTCCATGAGCTTTATCACGTCAGACAGCCCTCAAAATCAACCGTGCCTGCTGGCATCATGTTTTCCTCCCCATAATTTTGCAATTTCTACCATCGCATCCTCACCTTCGTGTCAGTAATTATTGAATGAGAGGCTGCCTAGCTAGGCTGAAAGAGCGCTATTGAGGTGTTTATATTTCTAAATGGAACCGCATAAAGCGTATTTTGCATTCCACAAAATACGCTGTTCAACGCCATCTTTGTTTGTGTATTAACGGCTCCTCTTATGACCAGCGGCGCCCTCACTACAATACAAAAGAAGGTCTTAGCAAACGTTATTAGTTAAATCGGTTAATTCGAAACGTAAGGAGCTTGTCGAGTTTTTTAAATTTCGAAACAGAACCACATGAAGTGCATTTTACATTCCACACCGGGGTCTCTTTGGACCGTTTCTGTTTCCCGTTCTTGATTTTTGTATCAGCCGGCTCTTCTTAGGGATGACCAGTGGCGCCCACTGCTGGACGGCAGCCAAACTGCAACACAAAAAGTAGATCTTGCTCGACAATTAACTGTAAGTCGATTATTTGCAACGCTGTTAGCAATTGTGACCATTTAAAAAAATATATATTATTTTTTTTAAATAAAAGCAGGATTTTTTTTTTGTTTCCTGGTCTGTGGTTCAAGTCAACCTGTTGTATTCTCAAAGAAAAGTAGTTACAGCAACATATCAGCTTAAGTAAAGGTGAACAGATGTTGCGTTGCAGGTGTTTTGGGTAATGATGACAGACGGTTTGTGCAGCTAGTTAGAACTGGTACTTGAAAGAGAAAGCACACAACGAGCATCTGTTTGCTGCGTACATTTGATGTTTCTCACCATTAGCACACATAGGGAGGGTCCTGCTGGGCTTATTCAGAAGCGGTCATAGTTGAAGTATCACATGCTGCTGATTTCTGATGCTTATTTTATTTGTAATGTTCCAGTTTGAGTCCCCTCCTGGCCTCCCGTTTGATTACACAATCCACAGTTGCACCAAATTCTGCAACAATCAGATTTTGTAATTTTAAAAGCAACTTTTTAAGAAGCTGGACTGAAATCAGATGGTCACTTGTTTTGCTTTCACAAAATGTGGACATATAGACACGAGACACTATCACTTATGTACATCCAACTGCTGGCGAAGTTTGAAATGCATTTTAAATGTCTTTTCAGGTTTAGGCATCTGCCTTCATTCGCAAACTGTCCTGAAAGTTGATTTCAAACACAGGAGCATCATTCCTCCGTTTTCACAAACCTTAAGGAAAAAAAATAATTTCACATAATCTCTACCTCATTTGAAAACGTCTTGACAAAAGCATTTATTTTAAAATAAAGTTTCAACCCTGGTTCAGTCCATGTCTTGAAGTGAGAAGTTTGCATTGCATAAGGTCTCAGCGGGTTAACGAAATGTGCTCCAAAGGCTCAGCAGTCTGTCTTTCTGCCTTCTGTCATGTTTCATAATTGCGTCCGGTTTGCCGCCTTGTCAGTCTCACAGCTGACAGCCGTGTCAAAACTCCTGTGCTACAAACTGTCAATGTCACTGTTGCAGTGCGCCGGCGTCTGCTCGCCCTAACAATAAATTCTGTCGTTTCTACTAATTTTTTGCATTTAGAACGATCTGCTGCATTAATCCTCAATTTTTCCATGTAAGACTTTATAAAGCAGTGCTGCAACAAAGTCTTGCACTTTTTGGCTTGTTGTCATAAATTATTAAATGATTCTGTTTTTTTTATTTAACTTGTTTTACATAAAAGTTTAATTTTTCCAACTTTAAGGTTGGAAATTTAAGTAATAGTCCTGAGATGTTGTTTTTCTGAGTAATAAAGTTGGAGAGATGTTGTTTTCTTTGCTTTAGCATCAGAAAAAGAAAGGGAAGGTAGTAAATGGTGCCTGGGGGTCGGGAATTGAACCTGGGAGAGCTGCGTCAAGATCCAGATCTTCCATATATGTGGTCACACAACTCCAAAATCCAATCTGGCAACCATTCATCAAACAACTTAGCAATGGCTGAAGTTATATTATCTTGCAGGTTTAACCATTGTATTGCTAATATTGTTGACATTATCACTGAATGAAGCTTTGAGCAAATCTATCTGGGTTCCCAACTTGGAACTGGAACGTGTGATTCTGATTAGTTTATTACTGGATTAAAGTTTACGTTCACAGCTTCCGGTATTTGTTTGCTGTCACTGTATCATAAATTATTTAATGCTGAAATTTCTTCACAATCCCACTAAAGTGAGCCTGAGTACCACTGGAGGCCCTGGTTCCACACTATGTGTCTCAAACAAGTGTGTATTTCTTTCGCCTCGCTCTGTGCTGGTTGGGTTGGGGAATAGTTTCGTTTCCAGCTTTTAAACATTTAGACATGTTGGATGTGTTCCAGGCTCTGATCCTATTTCAGTGCAAAGTGCAAGATTCAGACAAAGTTTCATTTACACTTTGGGTTTCCTTGCGAGCTGGATGTCTGAAAAGAGTTGAGCTAAATAGAGCAGAACTCGACTTTTATAGAGGGAGTTTTATTAGTGCGTCCATACTAAGTCTATCGCAATAAGCAGTAAATCAATAAATTGCTCAATTTCCTTTTACCATGACTGAAAGACTGAGAGACACGGTGAAAAAAAATTGGTTCTATTTTATTTGTTTTTTGATTGTTTTGTTTTTTTTATTTTGGATATTTAAAATGTCTTCCAGTTCCAGTGTCAAATGTTTGTCGACAAGGCTCATTGAGATTCACAACACATTTGTGTGTGAGAGGAAAAAAACAAAACAGCTCATCCTGCTATCTACGGTTTAGAACGTGTTAATTTACACACCGTTTTTGATCTTGAGGGCCTTCTATACTCAAAGACAGGCTGCACGGGTGAGCATTTCACACGTCGCATTGCGCGTAGACGCAAACGGCATCACAAATCATGTCTGTCTTTGACATTGTGACTCTGTAGATTAAACTGTTGTCTGTCAATATTTACAGGTCATACAGGCTACAAATCAGATCGTGATGAACTGCGCTGACATTGACATTATCACAGCTTCCTTCGTACCAAAAGGAGCAGATGGTGAGGGTCACACTTTCAGTTTGGCTTTTCCTCCTTCCTTTTGTCATGTCACTGTCCTCACTAAAATATTGTTTTGACCTCTTTCACCTCTGTGTCAGCTGACTGAAAAGTCACACTAGTGTCATTTTTTCCAAGTCATCAGCCTTCCTCTCTCTCTCTCTCTCTTTCTCTCTGTCTGTGTTTCTCTGTTTTCCTTGGTTCAGAAATCAATGCCACAGGCTTCAACTATCAAAACGAGGATGAAAAAGTCACCCTGTCGTTTCCAAGTTCCCTACAGAAAGGTATGGAGGGATTTTGCCTGTCAGAGTTGTTCAGAAAATGCATAAAAAACGAGAACAAATAGCGGTGCTCTTTCTGTGAATGCCTCCACAGGCTCTGGCACGCTGAAGATTGAATTTGTGGGGGAACTGAACGACAAAATGAAAGGGTTCTATAGAAGTAAATATACAACGGCTGCTGGAGAGACCCGGTATGCAGCCGTCACACAGTTTGAGGTGAGTGGATGGCGTCCGCAGTAGGCAGATTCATTGTTATACTCTCAATTCAGTTGCTATTGAAGAAATAAACTTAATAAAAAGAGGTGAGGAAATTTGTTTTTATTTCTTTATTGAACTACCCTTTTATTCTTCTTTCTGGATGAATCTAAAATGCAATTAAACAATTACAGACGATCCTAATGTGTTTTTCTCTAAACGTTTGAATTCACACGTCCAACTTCTCAAGGAGAAATTATAGTAAGCAGTGATGTTGCAGACATCAAGGAGAGCAGTCTGCATCGGCCACTGTTTGAGCCTTTGGTGGTGGGTCAAGTCCAGCAGTGCCAAAAGTGTGAGCCAGGGGCCATTTGTGGCCCTTGGCCTCTGAGCACAAGTTAAGACTGGTTAAAAAAAATGTTGCCAACATCGGTCACCAATATAAAATGATTGGCGACCGATGAAACTTGGAAACTGTTTTTCTCTTAATAAGTTGTGACAGAGTGTTGGGGCCATACTAAAAAAAAAAAAAAAGACTAATCTTACGTAAATAAAGTCGCAAAAACGCAGGAATAAATTTGTGTTATGACTTTATTCTGATAATTTAAATTTTTTTTCTTAGCGTGGCCCTCATACTCCATCGTAATACGGCAACAGTCTGAAGACCCTTCTGTCTGTTTTCGATCTTTAATATATAAGTTTTCTAAAAAAATGTATTGTTGAGTAGGTAAAACCTAAAAAAAAGTCACAACAAACTAATTTTTAATTTTATAAATTTTGTGTCCCAACAGTAGTCGAGGCAAGGCAAAATGTTGGTCTAGTCAAAACAAAACTGCCCCTAAACTTTGTAAATAATACAGTGACAGCCCCGAATTACCTGAATAAATTACTAAATTTATTGCCATAAAGCATTATTATTATTATTATCAAGAAAAATAACAACAAAATGTACCCACTTTTTCATCCACTTCAGACAGAACTGTTATCAAATGGTGGGTTTAATGCAAATGGACTGAACTTATATAGCGCTTTTCCAATCATTTTGACCACTCGGAGCGCTTTCCACTAGAGTCACATTCACCCGTTCGCGCTCACACATTCATATACCGATACGCAGATTTGGGATCACATCGACATGTGGCAGGAGGAAGCTGGAATCGAACGACTACTCTGCCCATTAAATATAGATGATATAGGTGATCCTCTTTTTAAAGAGTCTAGCTAAATGTAAAAACCTTCAGTAACAATAGGATTTTACATGGTATAGACGTTGAATATTGTCCTAATTTTCAGAGATCATATTGCACTGGGAGGCAGCAGATATATCCTGTGTCATTTTTCCCCCGACAGCGCCTCTAGTGGTCACACTAAGCATTACAGCTACAGCGCCGAAGATCCAAAGAGCTCACGATTTGCCAACTGAAACAAACAAGGTGTGATAACTTAAAAAATGAAAGTGATGGCAGTCGCCCTCAGGGCATGTCTTTCTCTCTCCTCCATGTTTCTAAAGCGGCTCCACAGACAGGAAGGCGCTGGTTCTTTACTGGTTCTATAAAAGAACTGGTTTGGTTTTCTGGAGCCTGAGAAGCAACTCGTTAAATCTTTCACAACTCAATCGCTGATCTTTGATCAGTAAACACAACAATAAACACAACATCAGGGGCAAACGACACCTGGTTAAGTTAACGGTTCATCCTTGAAAATGCTTGAATTTCAGTCTGGTGTTTTCAAGGTTTGGAAAGTGCTTGATTTCTGGATAAAGTCTTGAAAGTGATCGATTTTCAAACTGCACAGTTTAATAAAGTTCAATCAAATGCTTAGTTAAAGGTCTAAATTTGGAAAGCCTTTCAGGTGAACCAGATGTTTTCATACACCCAATATAAAGACGCACATTTTTTCTCACTGTCACACTACATTTTAATTACTTTAGAATTATCAAAATTTGCTGAATGCCAAAACAAAAATAAAATAATTGTGAACATGTTGTATTTTAGATTTATTATTCTTTTTAATGTTTTGTTGGCTCTAGTGGCCTTTATTTGAAAGTAGTTCAACTGGAAACACGGTAAAGAGAGAGGGGGAAGACATGCAGCACACGTTGCCAGGCTGGGATTTGAACCTGTGACCTCCGCCACAAGGACTGAGGCCTCAATACGTGGGTCGTGCTTTGCCCCTGCGTCACCACAGCACCCCAGATTATTTATTATTCTCAATATCTCAATAATTTATTGATTTGTGTAATTGAAATAAAGGTTGGCTGATATTTTATACAATAAGTGTAATTGGGAGTTTAAGCATCATTATTGTGAAAACAATAAATCAAAATTACTTACAATAAGAAAGTCATCATAATGTAGAGCTGGACGATATGACTGAATACTGAATTATAAGTGTTTCATACGAGTTTATGGATAATTATTGATTAGTTTTTTTGTTTTAAATAAATGAAATGCTGCCTAACTGGTGCTGTGACCTTTTCTGTTTAATCCACAGTTTTCACTTCATGATGCAATTTATTTATTTATTTTTTTATTTTTTTATTTTTAAACGGTTATGAGGCACAGTGGCAAAAGTTAAACTTATTCTGTGCCAGTTACTCAACAGGGTGTTGCTAGGTAACCAAAGAGTGAGCGAGTTGCTAGGTAACCAAAGAGTGAGCGGGTTGCTAGGTAACCAAAGAGTGAGCGGGTCAGTTGATTCCACTAACTTTGCTTAGCTGGCTGTGAAAATTCTGTCAGACTTAATATATATTGATATTTATCACATTTATCGGGATATATTGTTAAGGATTTATGATAAATGATCAACGATACAATAAATGACCCCCCCTCCCCCACCTATCAGGTGTTTATTTAATTTTCCGTCCTCCCTCTCCTCTCTTTCAGGCCACAGATGCCCGCAGAGCTTTTCCCTGTTGGGACGAGCCCGCCATTAAAGCCACCTTTGACATCACTCTGATAGTTCCCAAGGACAGAGTCGCCTTGTCCAATATGGTACGTCATCTGTTCACACCTCAGTATCAGAAACTCTGGTCTCCACGCCTCCCCAAGTCGCTCTCTGCTGCCAACTTTCTGACATCTGTGTTTGTCGTCCTCTCAGTTTGCATAACATTAGGCAGACGGACGGCATTTTCTGCTGCAGGCTAATGCTATATTTACGTGAGCAATAAGCTTAGTCATTGGTGTCGGTCTGAAGTGAAAGCTTTTGTATCTACGTTTTATCAACAGCCACTATCTGTTGGAGGTTATATATTCCACCACACCCCTCATAGCTAACATTTCACCTGATGTGTGCTGGGTAAATAAATATGCCTCTTTCTGAGAAATGAGTAAAACTAGGAGTATTAGTCACAGGAAGCTTTGACTAACAAAGCTAACAAGTAAGTCTTATTTCATTTACACTCTTTTGCAAGGTATGTATGGAGTTCATTTCTTGCCAAAATGTTGCAAAATAAAACATTTTATAAACTGTTCCAGAGTAGAAAACTATCTGTCCCTTGCATAGGAAAAAAAGTCACCCGTTATCTTAGGCTACATTCACACAGCAGACAAATGAGGGGGTATTCCCCCCAAACTGTGACCCAAATCTGACTTTTTCACGGCAGTCCGAATGGCCCAGTCCGATATTTCCTTTGTGGTGCTAATTCGGATACGTATCCGATTGCTTTCAAAGCGTTTGAAGTCTGAATGGTCATGTCGCATCTTTCCATTACAAATGTGCGCAAAACCTTGTCTAATGTTGAAAAAAAAACGCAATTTTGCAGTTGAGGTGGTTACATGAATAAGAAACACAATTAAAATCACACATGAATACTTTTGTCTGTGTGATAAGTCATTAAAAAATGTGCTATGTCATCATCCTCCAACTACTTCCTATAGTCTTCTTCTGTGTGATTTGCACCAGTGGCAACAATCGGTTGTTGATTCGTGACTCGTTTGATTTGAAAAAAATTTTTTTTTCCCATTGCTGTTCTGCAAAATAAATCAATTTTGGTAGCCAAAATAAAAATCACCTAATTTTTGCCCCAAAACCTTTTAACAAAAAACAAGCTGTTTTTTGTATATATTGTTTCCATTAAGCAAATTTATTTACAAAATGTCAGATTGGGCAATGATATAGTCAATGGAAACACAGCTAATGTCTGTTCTACTTGTGCTTAAATTTAAGCACAAGTCTTTGCCTTGTTTCTTCTTTGTACTGTTTTCAAAGGGCGATATATTTAGGTTATGGTTTCCTCTTTCCAGGATGTCGTTCATCAAAAGCCATACCCAGCTGATGTAAACCTCGTGGAAGTAAAGTTCGGCACCACGCCCATCATGTCCACGTACCTCGTAGCTTTTGTGATCGGTGAATATGACTTTGTGGAGAGCCAGTCGTCGGATGGCATAAAGGTGCGCGTCTACACGCCCGTCGGGAAGGCAGAACAAGGGAAATTTGCTTTGGAGGTGAGAATATTATGTTGGGAATTAAACCAACAGGTCTGTTCGCTTTATGCTCTCTTTTATTTTCATCATGACTGAAGCAGCAAATGATTTAAATGTAACCAAAACTTGCATGACGTTGCTTTTGTCCTGCCGTGTTTTGTGTGTGCTTGTTAATTTTTCTCATTTTCAGGTGCTGACAGGGGATAAAAGTCACGATAACAGGCTTTTTAAAATTTTTTACAGGTTGCTTCTAAGACCTTACCGTTCTACAAAGACTACTTCAGTGTTCCTTATCCATTACCTAAAATTGATCTCATAGCTATTGCTGATTTTGCTGCTGGTGAGTAGCTACCGAACCTACGCTTCTCTGAGGAATTTAAAACAGTTAGAGTAAAACTCGGTTTCCTTTCTGCTTCTTAGGTGCCATGGAAAACTGGGGCCTTGTTACATACAGGTGAACTTCAGTGAGAATCATTTATATTTGGACTGTAGTAAAACATTAATGGTATTAACGTTGGCAGTGTTTTAAAGCCTGAGGCTGAAACTACTAATGCAGTAGCAATTTTAAAATGGTTTGTTGGGGTTTTTGAACTGTGATGGTATTAATATGACTTAATTAAAACTATAACTTTTCAGAATATACCAATCGCTCATGAGTGTTGATCACCGATTCGGATCACGTGGATTGGCTGTTAATTTTTTTTAATGTAGTTATAAATTCTACTGGCTGTGTGATCTGGCAAAAAGGAACGATAATATCACGTTAATTTAGACAAAACATACAATACTGAACATATTTAAAACAGAAAGGCTGTAAATTTTACAGAGAGTCAAATAAATCTCACAGCTGATATTTGTTTCCAGGGAGACTGCACTGCTAATCGATCCGAAGAACTCATGCTCGTCATCCAGGCAGTGGGTGGCGCTAGTGGTCGGACATGAACTCGCCCACCAGTGGTTTGGAAACCTGGTTACCATGGTAATAACCCGGCACACTCACTAGTAACTTTAAAAGGGAAATATCATCTTGCACCTACCGAGGTGATTACAGCGAACTAAAACTAACGAAAACTGAAACTGAGAAAACTTTTTTTGCTAACTGAAATAAATAAAAGTGACAGTTAACGGGGGGAAGTTTATAGGTAACTGGAACTGTATTGTACGTTTATGAAACTAACTAAAAGATATTGCAATTATAGACATAACACGTTTCGTTTTTATGTTTATGAATCTATTTAGCCTTCCGAGCTGATGTGAAGTTGATATATAATTTCCTACACAAGTAGTTTCCACAGTTCAGAGTGGTGTCAGCGCGCCCTGAGCCGCCATCTTGTTTGAAAATAATGTTTTGTAGCTTCTATTTATTTTGACTTTGAATTCAAGCCAACAAAATACAAGTGCCAGGCTAAGATTTTATCCTTTAAATTACAATAATAAGGTCATAATGTTAGAAGAATAATGTAACTTTAAGAGAAAAAGATAAATGTTGAGCATTTTGGTATAGGTTTTACCAATATGTCTTATTAGAAAAACTTAATTTAATGTAATGTGTTAAAAGATTATCAGTAGCCTTGTTTTGATACGATTGTGCATTTTTGTGTATTTTTAATAAAGAATCACTGACTGAGCTCGATAATCAAGATTTTTCTCCATTTTAAGACGATTTTTCTGGTAAAATGTTTTTTGTTTTTTTTTCTGTCGTCATTAAGCAAATATTTTTCCCTTAAACGCCATAATTCAACTCAATGAAGGGATGATTGAAATAAAAGCCACTTTTTGAAAATATCTTCTGTGACTTGTAATTTATTTTTTAGAAAAGAAAGCAAGGGGAAGAAATATTGAAATAGGATCCAGTATGAAAGAGTTGCAGGCTAATTGATCGTCCTGTGATGCAAATCTCACCAGTCCGTTTATAGAAGCTCTTAAAGTGAAACTTAACCCAATTAGTTCACTTGTGTTGAGATTCAGCAGCTGTTCACGGACAACGTTCCCTTGACTGAATGCGTGTCTGTGTGCAGGAATGGTGGACTCACCTCTGGCTCAATGAGGGGTTTGCCTCCTGGATTGAGTACCTGTGTGTGGATCACTGCTTCCCAGAGTATGACATCTGGACCCAGTTTGTCTCGGCAGATTACACCCGGGCTCTGGATTTGGACGCGCTGGACAGCAGCCATCCCATAGAGGTAGGAGGACAACCAGGAACCGGACGGGTTTTATTCTCCTGGGGAGACCGTCGATCAGGACTGCAGCTGACGATTATTTTATTAATCAATTATTCTGACGATTAATCGATTGATTGGCTAAAAAAAATTGGCACATTCTACACATTATATTTAACCTTTTCAGCTTTTTTATACAATATTAGAAATGCATTAAAAGATGTAATGAAGCAAATCAATTGCTTTTTTAAAATTAGAAAATAAATGTTTTATTGTCTAAAATGCAACAGCGTGGCATTTGTTTAGTGAATATGAACCAGATGAAGCTAAAACTATGAGGCCACTAGAGGAGTTTTGGTTAAAACATATTTATAGTAAAAATGTGTTTTTAACTTAAATGCAAAATGTTTACATTTGGTACAGTTTTGGCTTAATTGCTGCTCTGAATATGTTTTGGTTTGGGTTTTTTTTCCGACAAATTTCCTTTTTTGAATCTGTATAGTTAAGTTAGCGATTAATCTATTGCTAAAGTAGTTTACGATCGTTTGAATAATCGATTCATCTCAATTAATAAGATCAATTGTTTCAGCCCTACTGTCATTAAACGGTTTGTCTGAAAGGTGATTATGAACCATAAGACATTTGGACTGAAATGATTAGTCGGATTAATTGATTACTAAAATAATTTAGTATAAGGCTGAAACGATTCCTCGATTGATTATTAAAATTCCTCAAGGAACATTTACCTGCCTCGAAGCTTCGTTAATTTATGTTTTATTATTTAGCGAACCGTGACCCGGCAGGAACATTACTTGCGTTGCACAGCGCTCTCACTTCCGCCTCTGAGTTGTTGAGGAAAGCTAAGTGTTAGCGGCATAACGTCCCACCTTTAAGTTCGGCCGTGGGATTTTATTGATTTATGATAATGCCCGGGTTTTCATCGTTTTGGGGGATTAATAAGCATCTTTAAAATGGCCGGCGTGATACCTGGAATTCGGCAGCTGTTTTCCTCCGGGAGCTGCTGGTTGAAAGCGAACGGCAGGAAAAGCGCTGCGGGATTATTTATACAGGTGAGCGGATAGACTGAACATGGCAGGTGGCTGAGTAGTTGATGGTCCGTAAGTGTAGCTTTACCGACAAACCGCACAATAAATTTCAGATCCCGGTCTGAGCAAACGGAGCGCATCATGGCTGGTAGATGAGTTTCTGAGTGTGACAAGGTGCCGTAAATATCTCGTATTGCTCCCCCTATGAGGGGCCGTTTAGGACGAAAACTATGTTTTGTCTCTCACACACTACTAAAAACTCACACACACACACAAAATATTTAAATTGCACATATATACTAATGTCACACACATGCAATTTTTCTCTCACACGCATACACAAAATACAAAAATTGCGCATATACACTAATAAAATATCACACGCATAATTTTTTTTTCTCACACGCATACATAAAAGACTAAGATTGCACATATAATCTAATAAAATATTGACTCACCTTTTGTATGTGAGAGAGTGATGTCACGGAAGAGGCGGGGCATCATTTGGAGATCAGATCGCGCATGCGTTGATACCACAGTGACGTCAGCTTCATGCTGGATACTGGAGCTACACGGTGTTAACGGCATTTAGCTCAAGGTAAATCCGATTTATGAACGCTAATTTCGGCCAGTTGTTCTGTGCTGCTCCCTCCTCAAGCGCTCAGAGGTTCACTTAGGGCTTACTCCAGCGTTAGAGCTGGAGTAAGCGGCCTTAGAACCGGCGTTAGAGCCGGTTCTAAGGACTTAGCTTCCCCCGGCGTTAGCTCAGCTTCCTCCTCAAGCGCTCAGAGGTTCACTTATGGCTCTGTCGCCGGAGTAAGCGGCGTTTAGCTCAAGGTTGATCCGATTTATGAACGCTGATTTCGGCCAGCCGTTCTCTACCGCTTCCTCCTCAAGCGCTCGGAGGTTTACTTGGGGCTCATTCCGCTTCTAAGGCCTCTACTCCGGCTCTAACGCCAGTTCTAAGGCCGGCTATAACGCCGGTGCTAAGGCCGCTAACGCCGGCTATAACGCCGGTTCTAAGGCCGCTTACTCCAGCTCTAACGCCGGAGTAAGCCCTAAGTGAACCGCCGAGCGCTTGAGGAGGGAGCGGGAGAGAACGGCTGGCCGAAATTAGCGTTCAAAAATCGGATTAACCTTGAGCTAAACGCCGCTAACACCGTGTAGCTCCAATATCCAACTTGAAGCTGACGTCACTGTGGTATCAACGC
>CAEGAE010086413.1:0-22059 GCA_903067095.1 Girardinus metallicus | reverse complement strand
TACCTATGATGTCAATTACAGACCTCTCTCATCTTTTTAAGAGAGAGAACTTGCACAATTGGTAACTGACTAAATACTTTTTTTCCCCACTGTACAACAACAAAATGTACTCTAATAAGTAGTGGATTTCTCAGTTTTTCTTTTGTCCAGTTTAATAGCAACATCTGTGAAACCAAACTGTGATTCAAAATCTTTAGAAAAGTTCATGATAGAAGACAGGCTGTCTCTTCATGTTCAATCGTATTATCTTAAGTTGAAGCATTTAGGTAGAAGCTAAATATCACTTTTAATGTTTATTAAAACCATTAGACCAAACAAAATTGTATTCATTGTTTGCTAAAACACCATAGAACCATCTGGGTGGTATTTGGTGGGAAGCTACAGTGTCAGCAATCAGACGTAATAGTAGTGGGTTTGCCAAAAGCCACGGGGCCAGTGGGTTCACTTGGGATCCTGCATGTTGTTCTAAAGAGCCGTTTCAGCCATTTGTGAAAAACACAAGTCACATACAGTGTCATAAAACATTTTCAGAGCACAGTGCAAAGCAGCTTCTAAACATAAAAATACCCTTTATGATGATATATCTGCAGCACATGCAAGGTTTGCAATTGGGCCAGCGGGGCTAACACTAGCACCGGCAGTGTAATTGAAAAGGTTATATTTTAATTTGTTTGTCATGATAGATGGTATACACACAGTTCCTTTTGCAGCTCCCACTGTTTTCTGAGGAGAAAAATACCTGAGGTTGCAGTGATAAGACCATGTGGTTTATTAACCTCTACTTTATCACTGTAGAATTAAACATCGTAAATAATAGACTTCCCTTTTAACAGTGCACAGGCTTTTCAGTGCTGTCAAAGCATCCTAATTTATAGCAAGATGGAGCACGAAGCCTCGGCACACAGTGAAAACATAACATTTAATACAGTAATTCCCCGAAAACATAATAGAGGTCAGTAAAGCAGAGGGACCCCAACAGTGCAAAGCACATACCCTGGAAGTGCTGCAGATACTTCAAATTCTTATAGGCAACATGGGAGCTCAAATCACGCTGCAATTTCTATATAATATGCTCTGCAAACAAGAACAAGAAATTCACTGATAAGATTACTGTAACTCTAAACCTATGAAAGAACCCATTCTAGATAGGGACAGACGGCCTACACGGGTGATTTTATCTGCAGAATCATGCTCAGATTTTAAAAAGGAAGTGACAAACATTAGCATAGATATTGTTTAGAAGATTGTCTGTAAGTGCTTGTTCATTTTTCTCTGTGACCTTTCACAAATAAACATTTCATCCAGCTTTACTCTCTCTTTCTTGAATTGACTATATTACCACATTATTACAGCATTTTGCAAATGCTTTGCTAGAGCATTCATCCACTTGAACTTCAATTATTTCTATGTGGGATTTACATAATCGTTTACTATGAAGTAGCACAAAATTGTGCACTAAAAGAAAACTAGATGGCTTTTGATGTTTTTATAAAGAAAAATGAAAAGTCTGATAGTGTTTTTGTTTCAGAACTTGGTTTTGTATGAAGGTAAAACAGAACGCCTAGGAAGGTAACTAGACAAACTTCAAAATTAAAAACATATGCAAAACTAACATTTGGTGCAACTACAGGCCCAATAACTGGCTAAGCCATGTTTGGTTCCAGTTTTACTTCTTAAATGTAAGATTTTTTTTTTTTAGGTCACGGTAGGGTTGAGTGATTTCATGCAGCCATTGATTAAAGAAAGTCTGAAGTCAGCCAATTAACAAAAAAGGTTCGCAGATGTGAAACTTTATCAACAAGTCTTTTTCTTTTTATCTTAAAAGAAATTATCTGATGAGTGCTATTCTGCAACTTTTAAGGGATTTTCAGAATTCTAGCTTTAAGAGCTTTATGTTCTGAACCTCACTTATGAACTATTTTAGTAAAATAATTTAAGGTAGTGAAGCTTCATGGAAATGATTTATTATTTATTATTATTATTATTTATCTATTGTTTTAAGAGACTATTACAACTGCTGTATGCTTTCAGAGAACCGCCTAAAAGGTCACAAAACGAGTTAATTTAGACTGAATATAAAATTCACCTGGTTAGCTGAAGCTGGCAAGGAGAGAGGAGATTCTGAAGATTAAATCTCAAACTCAAGAGGTCGGTTTATGCGACAGAAAATATCCTTGCTATGCAGAGTCAATCCTGCTGTGCTCTTTGACGTCAGTTACCTGAATGGATGCAGTAAGTGTCTTTCTTTAATATCTATGCAGAGATTGCATTTTTGAGAAATCCAGCCATGGAAATTCATACATTATCCAGAAATGTTTATCTTGCAACTGTATGGTTGTTGTTGAAAAAAAAAAATTGACTTTTGTTTGGTAACTTTAAGCAATCCAAAATTGTTAAGAAACTCCTGGTTTCTTTATAAAAACATCTGTAGTAAAGCAAAAAATTAAGCTAAATTAGCTAGTATTTTATTGTACTAATATAATAACACTTCTACATGTGTGTTAACTTTGAGCATGTTACACTGCGACAGATTTATGAATTTATGAGTTTTCCCAGCTGGAAGATAAGCCCTAAATTTTATCCATCAAAGAAACCACACTTCTTGTGTCTTCACTCACTTCAAGGTTCATAAGATCAATGTCAACATCATTCTGGCCTCCCCAAATTAGAGAGAAGTCCAATAATCACAGGAAGTCCAGTTCAGTGAAGATATTTTTTTTTTCAGCCTTTCAAGATGCAATTTTCCAGTGGCACAAAAATGTGCCATATTGGGGTCTATAGGAGGCAAAATGATTCAGGTTTTCTCAAGAAAGAGGACAACAAAAGAAACACAAGCATAACTTGGTATGCCAGCTGAAAAGTACTTTGCGTAATATTTCACTTTATGGTTCATGCAATTCAGCCATTAAAGCTTCCTAATAACTTGCAAATCAAAAACACTTTATCCTCCAGGTATTATGGAACACTTAAAGATTTATTTTAAGTGTTCTTCCAAGCCATTAAAAAAACTTCTGTAACAAGTTCCACTTCCAGAAACGTTTTTTAAGGAGCACAATTCATTTTAAACTTTAGCACAATAGAACTTGGAAAACAAAAATATATTTATAATTTATTTTCATTTTCAGGGTTTGACTATAGTGCTTTTAAATAACAGATGCCCTGTTTTAGATGTGTAATTTGTAGTTTTAAGTTGCAAAATGGAATTGAAAGATCTCTGAAAGTTAGAAATCCAAATTAAGAAGTCAGAAGTTTTCTCATCAAGGTGTTGATTTGATTTTTACGCCAATAAATATTAAATATCATTCCTTTTGTGAAGATAATTTTTCAGCTGCCCATATTTTGGTTGGACTATTGTTGTCTTTGTTTGATTAAACAAAATGACAATACTGCATGCAAATACGGTTAGCCAGAATTGCTAGTGGCAGGTAGCCTGGTCACATAACATCCAAATTAGCAGATCCCACTGTTTTTGCACTTTGAACTGGAGGATAGTTTAATTAGGACTGAATTTCTGACTTCAAAGATGAAAGCATCACAGTATTAGTTGCCTGCAGCACTTGTTCTGGGCTCACTATCATTCATTACATCACAGACAATTTGTTCTTGGTAGAAAAGGCAGGCCAAATATAACCAGCAATACTTCTACCATGGTTTGAGAATCATGGTGTTACTGTAATCTAAGACCAAGGCAGAAATTCAGTGAATAAACCAAATAATTCTTATCAAAAACAGGAAAGACATTATTTGAGGTCTATTGGCCTCATGAGAGCCAAATAATTTGTAATTTTGACTGCAAATGGTAATAATGACTGAATAAGTGGAAACTAAGGCATCTTGAATTATTGTCTATCTTACACTTGCAGTTACAAACACTTTTGTACAAGTCATAAAAGTGATTATGTATGTTTCAAAAAAAACAATCGATTAGTTATGAGCAAAACCTCACCTGAGAAACGGGAAAAATATAATAAAGGAAAATAATGGTTGAAGTACAACTTTTCAACACCCAATTATAAACTGAGTCAATTATATCAGTGTTAATAAGGATATAATTATTAGTTAATTTACATAACATAATAGGATGTGTTATCATAAAAAGATTGAACAGTTATGCAGTGAAAATGGGTGTCATGATTTCAAAACAGGATTCCTCGGAGCTACAGTGGGTAGCACTGTTACCTTGCAGCAACAAGGTCCATTTAATCATGTAGTGAGATGGTTGGTGCCTATGTCCAGCAGTCATTGGGCGAGAGGCGGGGTACACCCTGGACAGGTTGTGAGACCATCAAACAAACAGAACATGCAACCATTCACACCTAAGGACAATTTTGAGAAACCAACTGACCTGGCAATCAAATTTGTGGTCTGTGGGAGGAAGCCATAGCACCCAGAGAGAACACACACATGCACAGGAGAACGTGCACACTCTGTGCACTAAGACCCAGCCTGGGATTCAATCTAAGAACCTTCTCTTCCACTATTTACCTGTTATTTATAACATTTAATTGTAACTTTTATTTGAGACATGTACTTAAAAATTTTTTAAAATATAAGGTCACCCACTGGGTCAAACATGAGGTGTAGGAAGGTGTAGAACCACATGATGCTCCCTGTATTGGCCACTCCATCACTTTCTTTCAAATCAAACTTTATCCTTTTACAACCTCTGCATAACTTGAAAGGGGCACAATTGTAGCACTAAGGTGGACAATGTAACACACAAGAAACCAAGTTTAATTGCGCTGCACTTTAAAGTAAGTTCCAAAGTACAGTGTTCATTTCATTATCTTCCTAGTATTGGATTGGGTACCAGCAAATATTTTGGATCAAATTCATTTCTTCAAATACTAAATCCAGCAATATCGAAAGGCAATATATATATTTTTTTAAACCTTAAACAGCAAGAATACGGATCAATGTCAAATGATGAGTAGATGCCAACCGGGATTTAAACTATTTTGTACTCAACAAAGTTTTTGTTGATAGAAAAGGATAAATAAGCTCTTTAAGTCTTAAGTTTAAGAATCAAAGTTCATGTCTCTTAATGTTTTTGGAAGAAAATAACTACATAAAGAAAATGTATCCATGCCAAATTTGTGCAGCAGTCAAGGCACATTTTATGGTCTAAAACTTGTAGGGAGTTCCAGTGGGGCAGAGCTTTGTTCAGTGTCTGTTGGCAGATCTCCCAAAGCTTCTGCATGGTTGATATAGGGCCTAGTTATTTGCTTTGACAACTCCTTATTATAATTGAGTATGTCTGTCCTTTTTCTCCCCCACTCATCTAAACTCTGTTTTTTGGCCTCTCTCATCTCCCTCCACCTCAACAACTGAGGGACCAGAAAAAGGACATAAATCCACTAAACCGCTCGAGGCAAGGTCTTCATCAGGATCTCATTTCTCATCATTTTCTCTAAAGTCAGCAGTATGCCCGTATAATTACAGCGGGTTTCAATGAATACATCCCGATGAACACTGTCGCCACCGTATTGTTGACTGAGTTTACTCAGTAAGCTGTCGAAAGGAAAAGAAAACACCCATTTCCTCTGTGACGGGGGTGTGGAGGCAGCAGAGGTAAGAGGGCAAAGACAAACCGTCTCCAGTGCATTAAACATGAAATCGTGTCATTATGTAAAATTGTCATTTATTATGAAGGTGGCATACATCCGCCATGTAAAATATGCTTTAATACTGCTTGACAAACAAAATCTATGCATATTTACACCTGTCTGCAAAACAGTCTTCCTTTTATCATTTTAAGGAGAGCATGTACAAAAGGAATAAGAAATTGTCAGAATGAAAAAAAAAATATTTATATATATACATGAGAGCTTTTCTCTAGAGTTGATGACTTTGCACACACCCTTTGTCCTAGTTTCATAAGTAATTAGGTAGCTACTGAAAAATGTATCTAGTATTTAGAACTAGTAACCATTATAGCTATGATATATGATGCTCTATCGAGAGGGTGAAGTCCACAGAGGAAGTGGCCAAGACAGTTATATTTGATTTAATCAGCCATTATGCATTAGTGCAAATGTGTTTGTGTGTATTTTTGAAGTGTAACTTTATTGTGATTAATGTCCTCTCTGTCTGCTCTGTGGAAGGGACATAATAAAGTGTTCTTGGTTGGTGCTCATGCCTGGTTCTATCAAGCAATTGTTAATAGTTGCTGGACAGCCTGTGGAGTCCTAGAGAATTACTAAATAACTGATGAACGAATGTTTTGTCTTTTTATTTTATTATGATTCATCAGCTGAGTCCAAAATGTTGCACACTGAGCCCATTTCCCCACTTTGTGGACATATAAGAGATGACAAGTGATAATCATTTACATGCAAAATTGTAACACTGTATTAGGTATTATGTTTGTGTACTTGTTTTTTTCTAGATGTGTTTTAGGTCTATTCTTCAAATTAGGCTTAATTTGAAGAACAGACCTAAATATGAAGTATGTGCATCGCTTATGATGTAATCCTTACACCAATCACATAAGGCAGCCTTATTAAGAGTGTTACTCCACATTTTGTTACCAAGCGCTGCTTTGACCCATTGAGGCATGAACCCCACTATGTTCATTGAACCATTCCTGAACTCTTTTTTGTTTGCTGACAGGGTGCACTGTACTGTTGAAGGGACTACAGCCTGGACTGAATACCAGCTTGACGAAAAGTTTCACATGGTCAGTATTTGTTCTTAACAAAAGCTTTTTTTCTAAACTAAGTTCAGACAAGTGAAGATGAATTGATTCAGGTCCATAGTTCACCATTTAAATGTTCTTGAACTAAGGTCAAGGCTCCAACTTAAAGTTATATATCACCCGTTTATCATAAATTATATATATAAACATGCAATTTAATTTTCTGAACTTTTTTAAGATTCTGTCTCTTACAGGTTCTGCTCTCCATTGTTTTCCAGTGGGAAAATGTGAAAGTAAGTAAGTACGTCTCAGGGTTCCCTATGCAGCTGGTTCAAATAAATCAGTATATGATTATGTTCGCTAAAATCGGGCCATAATAAGCCGTGCAAACCACTGCACTCGTCGTGTTACATCTTCATTAATCATGAATATAAGTAAACAATTCAGAAGTTTGGTAGGATTAGTAAAAATGGGGCAAGTACATGTAAAAGTCAAGTTAAGTCAGGAGTCAATTGTAACATGTTTTGAATGTATAGTGAGGGATGACTGGTGGATGGACAAGGTAGTTGTTCAATAAAATTAATGGAAGTGCATCTCAGTATATCATGAAATCATAGAAAAGTTGTTTTAATAATGCAATTAAATCTAAATGCTATTGAGTCATAGTGGGATGTATGTTGAGCGTTTAGTTTTGTGAACTTTCAATATTGTGGGTCATGAAAGCCCAAAATTTGTTTCCACAAAATATCTGAATATTGCATAAGACCAGTAAACAGGGCTTTTTATAATGAAGAAAGCATGATGAAGACTGTTGACTTCACCATGACCCAGCAGAAAGTCAAAAGCACCCTTAGTGAGAATGGAAGGTCACTGCCAGAGAGCTGGCTGTTCACAAAAGGCGTTATTCAAACATATTAATGAAAAGTAGAGCGAGAAGAGAAAAATGCTCTAGCAGTGTGGATGTGGGTGCTCAGTGGTCAAAAGTTCTCTTTTCAAATGAAAGCAAAGTTTTCATTTCATTTAGAAATCAAGTTAAACAAATTCATCTACATCCACAGCTACATCTATCTATCCACTACTCATTATTCTTACCAGAGACGCCCCAATATTTACTGGGCATCCCAAGTAAATATTAGGGCTGATAGAACAAGCTAGAAAATTAAAATTAAATAAAATTAGAAACATTTCTTCATATTTCTTCTTCCTCATTCCCGAACTTCTGTAGAGTGAACTGTAATAAAAAAAAAAAACATGTTTTCACTGTCACAAATCATTTTGCTAATGAACTACGCTTAAGAATTATCCCTAAAAAATCTATTTAATAATTTGTTTCCAATAAACTATCTTCAAAAGCCACCATGTTGTTGTTAAAACATGCTTTTATTTGATTTAATTTAATAAAGAACATCTGAACCAGGACATTTTGAACAAAAGCGCAGGTATGACAGATGAGGCAGCTGTATTTTGTAAAAAGGGTGCTGCATAAAATAAAACACATCCCATAACTACTGTGATTAACAAAGATATTTAATATAGAAGTTCTCTTGTTGTCATACTAATGACAACAAGAGAACTACATTCAAATGCAATACATAATTTCATTCCAGGTTGCTGACAGTCTTCACTTCACAACAGAAGACATCCAAGTCTCAGGGCACTACACTGAAAACGTATACAGACTCAAATAAAAAATTTACAGCCCTCCCATCTTGCTCCAGCCAGCCTGCTGGGCAGAAAAGAACATCCCATCAAGGATACAGTACAGGCTGGGGTCTGTGTGAGTGGTAGGTTCAGAAAAACAAGAAAACCTGGAGGGAAGAAAGCAGGTCTCTTTGTCAAGGCCCTCTACACAACCCATTGAAATCCGAGAAAGTAAAACTGTCTTAAAATGAGTAGCTAGCTGATGGTTGCAGCTTAATGGAACTAGTTTGCATTGACAAAAGTAAAGATGTAATTTTTAAAAAGAAAATTCTAATAAAATGTAATCAGTAGCTGCTGCAATACAGGAGAGAAAAGAAATACAACCGTGGCTCTCAAAAGTGTACACAACACTGTAAGGATGTTTCTGTGATAAAAAATTAAACCTTTCATTGCCTCCCTTTAATGTGGCCCACAAAAGAAATCATTTAACTTAAAACATTCTGTTTTGGAAAAATGTAAAGAAAAAAAGAGAAGAAAAAGAAAAGACAAAGGTTTCAAACTAGTTCCATAAAAATGCGTAACTCAAAATTAACTTACTGTTATAGCACCTTTTGATTCTGTTTCTGTATTCATTTTCACTGGGTTCACAGAGGATATCAGGTGAAGTGAATCAGATAAATGTAATCTAAAGTTCATGTGCCCTATTTGGTTCTCCTAAAATGCCTCTTTTATGCCGTTTAACTACAGTTTACAGCAAAGTTACAAAGGATCAGCACGAATGTAACAATAAGGAGAATGGCATAAACAATAGAGAAACTACAAACACCAGAGGTCTCAGACCCCAAAGACAAAACCGACACTAGTCATGGAGGCTGCCACAGAGGCTGGCAATAGCAGAAGAAACAGCAAAAACATCTGCAAAGAAAGACCTGCCTCTTTCACCTGTAGAGAAAACTCCTGTTCTCTAGACAAAGGAGTAAGACTCTTTTGGTTCTTCCCACAAAAAGGACACAAAACTGGCACAAAAATCATCAAATAAAGCTTATGGGGAAATATATTATGGTCTGATGTAACTTTTCTTCAGTAAGAGTTGGGTTCTTTGTTGAAGTGGATGGAGATTTTATTTTTCAGCATTACAGTGTGTGCAAATCCAAATACTAATAACTAACTAATAGCGTGAGAGTTATTAGTAAGTTTTTTTTAATCTGACAGAAAGCATGTAAGGTCACCTGAAAAGCCCTGCAAGTATGAGATGACCTTGCAAAAATATTTTTTGAAAGGCAGATTGATTGATTTATTTTTTCAAAAAATATTAGTTTCAGAGTTTGCACACTTATGAACCCACTCTTTTTTTCAATTCCAGAAATTTTGAGTTTTCTGTTTTTTCAGTGACTTTACAGAATAAATGGGAAAAAAAATACATATATAAAAACAGTTTAAAACTGTCATATTTGTTTTTTTTATTAATCTTTATTGGGACATAGAATGCAGAACAATACAACTCCATTGTACTTGAAACTGAATTTTCACTCCCTGTACAAGCAAGCATATTGCAACTCAGCTATCCTTGTGAAAAAATTGAAAACTCACCTTCACTGGTGACTGAAAAAACAGACAAAACTTCTGTATTTTCAATGTTCATGGGATTTTTTTACTCAGTTGTTAGGCAGAGAATTACTTCAGACTATTATTTGGCATATGTTATGGTACTGAATTATAATTGGGTAATACGCATCACATAAGTGTCAAAAGTTCTTTTAGCAATGACTCATATGCTGCCAGCGAGCACATTTATGTGGTTCCTCTTCCTCATGCATACGTTAGCAGCTTGACTGCAGCCTGTCTTATGGAGTTCCAGGAAGGGGATACTTGTAAAGACACAAATAAATCCACATATGCATAATGTAGTGCAGCAAAATCCTTTGCCAGTTCTGACAAAAAAAAAAAATTATCTATTTTTTTTCTCTTGCCTCTTTGTCCAAAAAGCTGGTTTTTAAAATGACTGCCAGAAAATCTGTTGCAACCCGTTCTTTGGTTATTGTACTTTAGATGAAAGAAAATACAGCAACAATAATAAGGTAGAGACAAATAAAGCAATTACCAATGCACTGCATTTCTCATAGTGTTTTATACCAGAAACTCAGCTTTTAAATACAGGATTCCAAGTTTCACATGCAAAATATTCCTTTTAAGACTGATATCTGTCGCAGGGCAACACAGAGACAGACATGACAAATAACCATGCGCAAGTAAACATCTTGGAGAAATAAATACCAAAGTACTTTAATAAAAAAAAAAAAAAAATCTTAAAAATACTATTTGAGTTTACACTTAGCAGCATGACTGGAAAAAGCCTTCATCTTGTTCTAAAGAGTCCCACTTCTTTACTTTATCTTTGTATTTTGTTTTTTAGTTTTAGCGAACTGATTAAACATCTCGCAAATGTGTAACAGCATATAGGAGGGAATAGATGTAGAGAAGGGGAATAGAAAGACCAAAAAAAAAACAAAAACATTGTGCATATCTGCTTCAGAAAATGGTAATAGAATCCTACAATAGGGATGAGTGGAAGGGACGGTAACCAAATGAGGATTCTGTATTGATCCTGACACATAAAGGCCTTGCGGGACAAAAGACGGGGGGAGAAATATAACTTGCCACAAAAAAGAAGGAAATTAAAAAGTCTCTCATGCCTGTGAAAGGCGAGGTTTATAAGCCCTTGTCACACATTCCCAGTAGGCATAACCCCATTTTCATATACAACTAATTTAATCAAGGTGACTTCTCCTTCCTGCCTGTCTGAGTATAAAGGTGGGAGTTTGCTTCTCCCTTGTGCCCACAAGCCACAATACCATGTGCTAAGATTTCTGTCTGGGACTCATCCAAACATATAATGTAAGTGTGGCAAGATGAAATCTGTTATGTGGACAGCCTCTCTGCTATTCTCAACTTACAACTTATTGTTTTAATGAGTGCCAGAACACTTTAGTTCTGCAATGTAATATGAATATTATTTGTGGACGTGTTCTGAGAAAGAGGTCGAAGCCTAAAGTTGAATCCTTTGAGATAACCGATTGTCTTCCGCTGATCAGAGATTAAACTGTGGGAGTAACAGAATTAATATGAAGACATTCAAACCCCCAGCAACACTCCTGCTTATTGGAGGGATTGCGAGGCATTCTCAGGAAATGATGAAAATATAATCCCTTCAAGGCTTTTAGGTCTGCCAAGGGGTCTCATCCCAGTGGGACCTGCCCAGTAAACATCCAAAGGAAGCTGCATAGGAGCCAACTAGGTCACATGCCCAAGACCACCTTGACTAATTCTCATTTGGCGGAGCAGCGGCTTTACACCAGAGCTCCTCCTAGATGAAGGAACACCACATTCTGTCTCTAAGACTAAACGTACTGCATTCTGCTGCATAGGCAATAATCCTGGAAAAGTAAGGATGCGATTTTTCAAACAGATACCTTCCTGTCCAAAACTGCATCTGAAAATCTATCCACGAAGAGTGGAATAAGATGTGCCACAGTTAACTTAAAACACACTACTGTTTTTTTTTATTGTTGTTGTTTTTATACATTTAAAAGTGTAATAATTTGTTTGGCTTGAAATTGAGAAATTTATAGTAGGGTTTTTATCTCCAGCTCTTAATGTCCACTAAACAGAAAAAAATCTTGGTCAATCACAAGACAACATTCAGAAAAAAAACAACTAAATAATCAGTTGTTGAATGTATCATGTAGGTTTTTGGACTGTGGAAGGAAGCTGAAACACCCCGAAAGAACCTGCACATGCAAAATCCAAACAACAAGGCTCTGGCAAGAACTTCTTACCCCGGTTCTTCTTGCTGGGAGACAAAAGTGCCAAGAACTTCCCCACAGGTTAGCCCATACACTTGTTTTTCTTTTTCTTTTACTCATTATTCTGAATAAAATGTGTTGACCTTAGAGGCTTTCTTCCATGTTGATTAACAATGCCATGTTTAAAACATCCACCATTTCCGCCTCATCAGAATTTCCTGATGTTGTTACAGATCCTGTTCACTTCTTCAAAGGTCTATTTTGAGACACAAATTAGCTCTGACACACTCAGCCATGTGACAGAGAAGAAAGGGAGTAAAAATAAAATCAAAGCATGCTGGAGTGTTGGGGTTTGGGGGTTTCTACAACTGCTTTGGTAAACAGCTGCTTCTCTCACACAGAAGAGTCGGTAACATGGGGGTAGGAACTGCTCGAGGAAAGAGGTGCACACATCTGGCCTTAATCCCGACTTTTAATTCAGTGAAATACTACATGGGATTTGTAGGTTGACTAGCCAAAAACTAAGGCCCTTTTTACACAGTAAACATACAAGTTTTTATTGATTTCTCCCCAGCTGCTCAAGAAAAGAGTAAAATCAAAGTTGATTTCAGGATATGTCTGTGTGGGAGCCGAACACAAAACACAGAAAATTATGATTCATGGTGCTGACATTACTGCCTTGCTGGCAAGGACAAAACATGATGATTAACTTTTCAATTAACCTTGGTGTTCATCTGGTCATGATTTCAATACAAAGACAGCAAGTGTGTTGATTATCCATTTGATCTGTCATGGATCTGGGTTTTTGTTTAGTAAAATTTGATTTTGATGTTGCTAATGGTGTGTTCATAAGCTTTAACGCTTTAACATACCTTTTATTTGTTTTTGTTGTTTTAAGTTATTTTTGTTTAAGGGCATCAGCTTTGAGAAGTTATTATTATTATTATTATCAAATACTTTATTTGGCCCTGAATTTTTTATTTTCTACAAGCTCCCAGATTTACAACCTGTTTCCCTGAATATCCAAATATTAATATTAATCTAAAAACTGTATTTTTTTCAGATGTTCCAGACTATGTGTAAAATTTTAGATGTGCCACTACATCTAAAATGTGGCAGCGATGCTGATTAAAGGATAGCATAAAAGAGTCAGGCTCATCCCTACAACACGTCTTTTTCTTTTTAAAACAGAGCAGAAAACAAATCAACTGCTGACATCTCTGCCTCTGATTTTAATTTGAGGAAAAGAATCAAGGATAGTTTGGCCGTTAGAGAAAATGATACTCTGGTCATTAAACCAAGTATTAAACATTAGGCTGTGTCGGTATGGGCCAACTACTACTGAAATATAAAATCAGCGTCTCCATAAAGCTTGTCTGCTGAGAATACTAATACTAAAACCAATTGTATGAACTTTAATCAAGTTTCACACTGGGATGTGGTCCTGGAAAGTGCCTGTCTGTTAAAGACTGGGATTTGTAACTTGGACAGAAAAACAGATCAGGACACATGTAAGATAGGTCTACAAAAAAATATTTAGTTCATGTCAAAGTCATAGTTTCTCTTTGTTTTATTACATAGTGAGCAATCAGCAGAAGATCATAGGTTCTGCTCTTGGATGATGGAAACTGGTGAAATGCATTGCAGTGGGGATCATCATACTAGAGTACTACACTTTACTCAAAAGACATACTCCTGACTTCTTTCTGAAACCGTGCTAAAGTCTTTGCACGATGGCATTATCTTGTCTCAGTCTGGCAAAAGACAAAGCTGCATTGTAGTATTTCACAGAGTTGGAATTTATCACCTAAACATAGTGTAAGTGAGCTCACCAAGTCTTTCTGGTGTGTCATTCTCTGTCGAAAACCACAACAGTGAGCAGTAAACAACAGGGCCAGGATGATGGACTGACATAGATTAGCTTACACATGAAAAAAGCACATGAAATCACACTCATGCAAGTCTTTAGTCTTTGTACTTCCTCTCAGGGGAAGACAAAGATGAGTGCAGGATTTCAACATTTCCAAGCTTCTTGTACTCTGATGCAGTTTCACCTCTGGGGACCTTATTAGTAGATGGGTCACTACACACTCCACCTCTAACAGAACAGACTCCTGTGTTCATGCCAGAACTTGCCTTGATTAATTATCAAGAGAGAGCATATACAGCTGCCACAGGCGAGAGAAGAAAGAAAACATAACTACCTCTCACATTACTACAAATGTAGCCGGTTTGTACTGTTTGGAAAGTTGCTTCATGTAGAGTGACCACAAGCATTTTGGTCCATCATTTATATTAGTCTTTTTCAGGTTAATGTTTTAAGTAAAATTCTCACATTATTGAAGAGTTCACAACATTATTTTTTTTGTTTACTTCATTTTAGTTTTGCACCTAGAAGTACTAAATTATAGATTTTTTTATTTAGGTTGTTTTTCTATGCCTGTTGGATGTTTACCTCACATTCTTGTCGTCTCACTGCGCTCTTTTACTGATGGTGTCTGTTACTTGTTCACCAAGGTCTTAATTCAAAACGTGAATGCCAGAAGCTCTCCATTTGCACTTTGGAAACACGTACCTGGCCTTGTAGGAGGAGATGGATAACCTTCCTCCTTGTGCACACCAGGTGCTTGATGCCCTCTATTCAACAGCAACTATCCCCAATCGGAGCTGCTATTCCATCTTGAAATACCTCTTGCCACAGGCTGCACTGTCAGCCTGTTGCCGTTCTTCCCACTAAATTTATTTCTGAATTAAACTGTCTGCTCAGCCTCTTTCTGATAACAAGTGAATCCATCTCCAGAGACATCACTTTTAGATCAGCTGATTTTTGGCATGATACCTTTTAAAAGGAATTTTTGACAAATGTCTAAGTTTCTGTAGCTACATACAGTTGACCCCAAAATTATTTCTATCCCTTGACAAACTATTGACACCCTTTTAACCAATAAAAAAAATAATTGTTGGTATATCTACAACCAAGCTGTCTTTGATCATTTCTGACCAGTTTTATGTGGATAATTTAGACTTCACTTTGACGTTCTGCGACTCATAGAGATCGAGGGGGATTTTTATCACCCTACTATTGGGAGTGTTCTGGACACAGGCTGGGCAACCCAAACGGTAATAATAATAATGTCACGTTCGTCAAATATTTACCTATGTTATTTTTTGCCAGAAGTGGTTTCTGTTTTTATTTTGCCAAAAGCATATTTTGGAAAGAAAGTGGTGGTGATTTTTTGGCCAAAATCACTTTTGGCAAAAAGTGACATAGGTAAATATTTTATGAAGGTGACAATATTACTTTTATACCATTATGTTTTCTTCCTATAGATAGAAAAAAACATAAGATTGATTAAATAAGAAAACATAAAGATTAATCCAACACAAAATTTGGTAGGTGCATGGATAACTTTGGGCTTTACTAAAAGATCAATAAAATCAAAATTGCAACACAGTCTGCTGAAAAATAAATCCTTGCACTACAAAATATGTCCTGACCTTGTGAAGCTTCCTGAAATTCTTTTCAGTAGCTATAAACCATTAAAATCAAAATTAACAGAAATGTAAGAGGTCCACTGTTTACACTGCAGTCTAAAGAAGCAGTTATGATTTATTATTTCCTGACAAATCAAGGATAAATTATTTTAACCTACTGAAGAGTATGAAAGTTAAGTTTATTACAAAACAGGGTTGTTCACAAAAGTACTCAAAGTACTTACTTGGCAGTCAAGGCTGCACTGTTAATCCTTGAGATGTATCAAGCAGCCATATGCAGTTTACCTGGGCAAAACTGAATTGATTAGACAAAGATTAGAGCACATACTGTAATCACATGGTGTTGCAATTCACAGTGAACGTCAGGACAGAAAACATAGACTTCAAACACCGTGAAATGAAACAAGTCTGCAACTCTAGGGACTCCTGCTAGATTTGGCTGTCTTGTTAAATTGAGCGGCCAGATGGAATGACGGCCATCTCGCCAGAACTTCATCAAGCAAGCCGTTACAAAGTGCTGGTTATATTGAAGCCATTCTTGAGAAAAAGGCAATCGACAGCTCACTTGGCTGTTGACAGATGGGCATTTAAACAACTGTGAAAAAGGGTTTCTGGTCTGATGAGACAAAAATTAAACTGCTTTAGAAGAAATGCAGGCCTCCACGTCTGAACGGGGCAATGCTCGTCACCATTCCTTAAACACAGTAAAACCTCAAACTCCACACTGAATATTGGGGGGAGGGGGGGTGTAATGAATATGCATTCAACTGATTAAATGTTACTTTAAATACTTGATAATTTTTTATTTTTTTACTAAACATGACTTTTTTTTCAGACAGGATTATTCTGCTTCTTTAAATTTGCCTTCACCCAAATCAGGAGATGCTGCTGCTTCCTTTAACTGGAACCCAGGTGAAGAGGCAGCTGGAGAGGCTGAACCGGAAGACTGCAGGTCCAGATGGTGCCAGGCTCTGAGCCCTAAAGGCCCGCACAGAGCAGCTCTGGCTCTGTGGGATCCTACAACACCTCTTCAGCCTTTGCCTAACCCATGAGAAGGTTCCAGTGTGTGAAAGACATTCTGCCTGGTTCCAGTGCCAAAGAGAACTCACCCATCAGACGTCAACAACTAAAAACACGTTGCCATGACATCCAGCATCATGAAGGACCACTCTCACCACTCCTTTTGACTCTGTATGGAAACAAAGCAGACTCCTTTCATCTGCAAAAAAAATACTTTGACTGCAGTCATCGGGTGACTCAGAAATGAACAAGAAGCTGAATACAGAGAGCTTGTGGTTTGCTTTCAACAGTCATCTTATGTTGAATGTGAAGAAAAACAGTGATTAATAATGAAGAATGAAAGAAAAAGAAGGTTAGGCCAAACACTGCTTCCATTATGGAAAAAGAAGAAGTGATTTTTGTGGCGAAACATAACTTGGTATTCACCTGGAGAGGAGACTGGGCTGGAATTGCAACAGTAACACAAGAAGAGCAAACTTTACTTTTGGAGAAAGCTTAGGTTCTCCAAGGTTCGCAGCAATATGTTGCGTATCTTTTACATAGAGGAGAAATGGGAGAAAAATGGGAAAGAAAAAAAAAATCATTTAAGAAATTAAGGGAAAAAAACAAAAAGGAATAAAACAAGTTTGTTTCTGGGATTAAAGGATTATTAAAGACAAAGGAAACTGTGCTGAATATATTTCGAAAGAACTAAAATCAAATGAACAGGTTAGTGAACACCAGCACACAATGATCAAACTAGAATCTGGAGGCATTCAGGGAAAACTAAATGTACCTATTCATTAGCTTGCAGAGGCTCATTTAACAGGAGTTTGTTCTGATAATTGTTTTCCGCATGACCCCATCAGGCACTTCTATTGTTCTTGAGATATTACAGTCCCATTTTATTTCAGTCCATTTAGTTTTGCAGATATTTTCACACAGCATCTTACGCAGGCAAAACATTTAACTTGGACTGCAACAAGACTCTTTGCCAGATCACTGTTTCTTACAAAAACAATCGGTAGAATAAAACACATACATTGTTTTCAGAATTTTATGTGAAAAATTAACAGTGTATGATTGTGAAAGGGAAGGAAAAGATCAACTTCTTGTGTCTGAAAATTATTTATAAATCTTTTCAGAGATTATCTATTGTATTTATACTTGGGCTTTAACTTAGCTAACTGAGGTAAAGATCTAGACCCTTCCGATGTAATTCTGGTCTGTATATGTAATTGCTGATTCACAGAAAAGAAAAACATTGAAGCCCCAGTTTGAAATCTTTTGCTACCTCTAACAGTTTTGCCCTGGATTTAAAGCTATATCTCCTTTTGATTTTATTAACTCTAACTACTGCACCTTCCCTGACCTGTGAAATAAATGTCATCCCACAGCACAATGCTGCCACCAACATGTTTCATCACAAAAAATGGAACATTTGTAATAAGTAAAAATTGAAGTTTGTAGTTGTACATTTGCATAACAAATAGTTTTGTGAACTCTTGCATAAGGCACAGAAAAAAAGCAAAAAAAACAACATGTTTTTCTTCTCAGATTGTTATAATTATGCTCGCGCTTGAATACTTCAAAGCGGCAAAGCCAATCTTGTTTGCTTTACAGAAGTGCACTTGCTGATTAGCAAATCAGCCAGTCTACACACCTCTAGTGACTACTAATCTAATTGATTGGTAGTGCTTGGCTGCTACTTACCCTCTTAAATCATATGGATGCATTGAAGGTATGTTTAGTTCTTCCGCATGTTAGAGAGAGGTGATGATGATATTCCGCAATTAGATAAAGGCCTTTGTGTATCTGAATGATTATTAATCTAAGTTGATGACCTATATAATTTGTCATGCAAAACTTTGAATGGAAAAACAGTGACTTACTCTTTCTACCTTTTATCATGAGTATGAAACACATCCTGTGCATATAAAAGATATTACGTGCTGAGATTGCCTCCATTTGCACTCTCCGCATGCTTGGGCCCTGACCTGAGCCATTACATTTGCCTCTGGAGGACTGTACACCAAGATGGAGGTCAGCTGATTCTAAAATGGGTCTGAATTAAATTGGCTGCTCTTATACAAGGCATGACACAGAAGCTGCTTCATCTGTGAAATTGGTGTAAGGATCCTTCCTGGAAAGCTTTCGCAGGTAACAAACTCATAAATGATAAATATGTTAAAATACATATACAGGCATAGTAAAAGGGCCCTTGGTGTCTGAAAGAGGGATCGTTCATTTATTCACTTTAAGTTTTGAAAACAATGGGTAGGAATGAAACATAAGTATTCACTTATTTAAATCGAAGCAAAGACAGTGTTGCGTTGTCTTAGTGCAGAGTCTTTTTTTTTATCCAAAGCTGCTAGAGCCGAAAACTATTTGTGGGCTTCTCAAGTATCTGCCTTACCTCTAATCCCTGTATGATTTTCTATCTGCCCTTCATACGTTTAAACATTGCTTTTGCTTTCCCACGCTGTCAAATAAATTACATTCTATACACACCATCCTGTCTGACCAATGATCTTCTGACCCACATTCTTCAGACCAAGTAGTCTCTTGATGCTTTCTAACCCACTGTTTCCCAATCACTATTATTACCTCCTGCCAGTCATATGTAGTAATATGAAAGCAAATCTAGAAACACTGCCAGCTATCAATCATTTGATTAGATACGTCTCATTTGCAGTATTGTTTGTTTTTTTTTGCCTGTAATATGCCTAAATGTCACTGTTTTGGTGTTGCTTTATTTTTCTTTTTTTTTTCTAGTTTCGTTGCAACACATTACAAAACTGGAATAGAGAACACCTCCTGGCAAATGACATTTGTAGTTTTCTTCAGTACAAGGTCTTGAGACAAAACATACATTTTAGACAAACAAACACTATGTTTCCAACTTACGGTAGTCTATTCTTGTTTTCAACTGCCTAGCACTCCAGAGTTTTTTTTAACAGGCCATTTGGGTTCATTGACACTGAAAACAGAAAAACAACACAAGCTTCAAAGTTCTTAACTGAGAACTTACTTTGAGTTTCACTTTGTTACCAAGTAAGAATACCGTGAACCTAACCTCCTCCCTGTTAAGTGTACCTCAATGTAGTTAGTTCCACTCTGATTTGCTTCTTAAAATCTTTCTTTCACATTTTACTAGTATGTGATGAACCGGACAATTAAAAATAAAAAGAGTTTGTTATTCTGAAGTGGCAGAAACAAGCCACAAAAACTGTTTCGTATATTACTAGCAAAATGTTGATGTGGAGAACCAAACGTCTAAAGTGAATTTAAAACGCGATACCAAAACAAAACAGAAATGACTCACAAACCTCTCTTATTTGAGAGCAATAAAAAGGTGGTTTTATGCATTCTCTAGACACATAATGACATTAATCAGCAGAATCGAGTAACTCTCTTGCCTCTACTGGTTATAAAAAAACAGTATAAATCAAATATAACTTAGAAATTTGACTGTGTAATTTAACCTTATTAAAATTGCCCTCTATCTCTCTAAGAATGACAGGAGATAGCATTCTGATATGTTCACTTACATTTTGGGAAATATCCAGGGTTTTTGTTCCTGATAAATTGAAAAGTTTTTTCTAAAAAAAGAAATCTGACCTCATTTTAGTATCATAAATAAAGTCCCTTAATCATTGAACATTGTCAACTTTCCTTGCAAAACTTCGACATCAGAGAATGTCATTGTTTTTCCTTTAAATATGTAAAATTAATGTAGAACTTACAATTTTTTTAGCAGAACTATACTGCTCTTTGGCCACATATTTTTTCTTTTATCTACAATGGCCCTAGTACTCCATCATTTAATGCTGACTGAAGTAAAAATAAAAAATCTAATATTTAAATTTATTTTCCTTGATTGAGATGTGCTGAAATCCCACTGAATCATTTGGCCCTAGTACATGTACATACAAATACAACTTTTCACTGCATACTCTACTAGTTGCTCCCAAGGAAACTCTCACCCTGCACAGTGAGCTTTACTGCCATAGACCTCTGACCAAAGGAACGATAAACCATCTTTTCCCTCAAAATCACATATTACGGATAGATTTACAAAAATTTTCACCAAATGTGTTTTATTCAGCAAGTATTTAAAAATAAAATGGACATGTTTACTTAAAGCTACCAATACATTTCTTAAAAAATATAATCTTTAAAATTCCAGTTTGATCCTTTTCCTTTTACAGATGAATAAATCTTAGATTTGAATATTTAATACACTGTCAGGACTCTAGCGCTTTATCATCCATTAAGGAAATTTAGGTCTACTAAATGATGAATGAGTAGGCTATGGATGGAGTAAAATGTAACTGCTAACTTACTGAGTTTTGTTCTCTTTGTTCAGACTCAGGCTTTTTCACTCCTGCTGTACTTTTAAAAGATAAATGTTCCCTACCATACATTTGCACCTGTGCTTGATAAAACGGAAAGCTTCTTTTGTTTTAATTTGCTCTGCATAAGACAAAAAAAAAAAACAACAACAAAAAAAAACAGCCATCTACCATGCAGCTTTAATTGAACCATTCAGCTGAAAGGAGGCCATGTGCATGAGTGTTCTGTGAAGAAAACAGTAGAAAATTGATTTTTTATTTTATTTTTTTTGTGCAAAATTTTATGGTCAAAAATAAAGACTGGATCAAAAATAGGTTTTCTCACCAAATTACCAGTTTTTGTTTGAATAAGAGTTGATAAAATTTAAATCTGGCTTTAACCCTGGCTTACAAATTTGTAAGTTTGAAACAATTTTATCCATTCATGCTCTTTGTGGCTTGCAGGCCTCTTCATTCCTGTACCAACAAAGTACATCGTGCTATCTAGGACATTATCTTAATGAGAAACAGCCTATTGGAATGAATAACAAATGGTTTATTCTTTTAACGTTCACAAAATTTCACACATAGTGGACTACCACCTATTCGCCATTCAGTGCTTCCATATTCACATTTTTGCAGACTTATTTGTAAGTCTGAACTATGTTTGGAAATGTGGAAATTGTTTTGTAGAACATGTCAACAATGACTGAAAAAAAAAATGCAGCTGGGAATTTCAAATATGTAGATACGATGCAACTTGACATGCTATTGACCAGTGTTGTAGTACTGGAGACATTTTTTGATGGTCTCGGTCTTGGGCGCTGAGGACTCGACATTTTATTTCAAGACCGCAACTGTGGAAATATCACTAAACTTACAGCAAACTGTCCAGTTTATTTGTTAACATGTTTGTTTTCACTGGATGCAAAACGCACCGATTAAAATCCAAGCAGTAACGTGACTTACCAATTAGTGTTTCTGTTACTCCCCCTCCTCACTTTTCACTCGCACGCGGCGCTCCCAGACATGCGCAGTGGTTTCCTCTGAGCGGCAGAAAATGTCTGTCTAATGTCAGTAATAGAGTTTTGCTGCATAAATCATAATAAATCCGATGGCGACAGGTAATTCAGCAGCGCTTCGCTTTCAC
>CAEGAE010086399.1:0-24441 GCA_903067095.1 Girardinus metallicus | reverse complement strand
TTTGCCTCTATGAAGGTTTATTTTCTGTTGGGCTTACTATGTATTGCTTAATGTGTAAATTATGTAATCTGAACTTTGCACAAGGCAAAGATGCAAGTCCTTGCAGAAAGGTTTGCAGACTAGGTTTTGAAACCAGGATCTTTTTGCTGTAATGTAATACAGTTAATAACTGTATAACTGCATAGCTAAAATCTATTTTGAACTAACCACTTAGCTGATCAAAGGCTAATGTTATCCCAAGTTAAAATTTTTTCCCAGTATTGTGAGCTAAGTCATAAGTACTAACAGGTGCATCATTTCTCATTTTATCTTGTGGGAGAGGTTTACTAAAGTCTGACCCAGTTGTTGGAGAGTTCAAATAGTTGTTTTGTGTCTGATCTCAAACCCAACAAACTGGGTTACAATCTTTTATCCAATATTTTGTGTACACAAACCAATATCAGTCACAGGGCTTATGTTACCCAGCAATTTTTAAAATCTGCTTTTGATAAAATTAGGTGCAGTTGAACTATACTCTTGAGTCTTTTCGAAAAGTATAATGTAATGTGTTTACACCAATAATGTGTGTCTGAAACTGTTTGAAACAAAAGATGATGAAAGAAATGCAACTAAAATATTTAACTGTCCAATAACTTGCGTACTTGGAAAAGTAGCACCAGTTTGGATGTATTCTATAGCATTCAACTCTTGATTCTGGCGCCAGACTGCCATTGACAGTGCCTTGGCCTTGGCCCCAAAGGGAAAAAAAAAACATAAGTGTGATGTGATGTTCTTTTGTATTTTAAACAAAACGTGCAGTTAATCTAAAAACCACTTGGAGGCGCTGCACCCCTTTGCAAGCAGAAAAAAAAAATGCGTTTAATTTGTGGCCAAGGTATGCTCATAGTTCACTAAGGTACACTGAGGTATAAATGCTAATGAAATACAATGACATTTCCTGATCCAGTGAATCTGAATCAAGCCAGAATGAATACAGATTACATCAATATTGTCTTCTCAAATGTTCATGACATTGTTCCCCTTGTTTTTAACAAGAGGCTGCAGCTTTATATCAGATGAGTATTTGCATATGAAGAAATACAATTCAAGTTTTGTTAGTTATATATTGCACACTGCTTACCTGCTCCTGAGAGCATGGGGGAACGTGATCAAAGTAAGAAAGAGCCTGTCTTCTTTAAGGAGTGACAGGAATCATGTTAAATTGTTCCCACTGGATGCAGTAATTGTAAAAGTAAAGCTATAGGAGCTGCACTTTCATTTGCAGCAATGGAACAAGCATCAGGGTTTAATAACTGTACTTATTAAATACCCACTTGGTGTCACAAGGTAACAAAGATAGAAAAGAGAAGAAAATAGATGTTCTAATGGAAATACAAGAGGATCATAACCTTCACCTTTTACAGAGGGTCTCAATTAATGCAAGCCTATGAACATTAGTTTAAACAAAATGAAGGCATAATTGAACACTTTTCATCATGTCAGCCATGTGTATGTTAGCTTTTCTTTTTCTAATGGAGTCAACTATTTTGCATGTAGGTATTGGCTCACTGTGGCTATTACTGTGCTTTTGAAACCAATGAACAACGCAGCATAGCAAACGCAAGGGCAAAACTGCAGAAATGCCAGGTAACTAATTATGCTTCTATCTAAAAAGGATCAAGATTCACTCAGGTAACTTTGGTTTAAGCTCTCTAAATCCCTTTTGCTTGCACAATGCATTATTTCTTCTTCTGTAGAAGACAAATAATAAGGACACATGCAGGATATGCTTGGCCATTCTATGACATACTCATTACAATATGAACTCAAGTAAGTACACTAATACTTGGAAGTTTTTGGCAATTGTTCAGGCACAGGGGCAGATAGATAAAGGGACAGGGAGCCGGTGTAAGGACTTTGGAACTTAGGTGATGTGCTCTGTTTTCCTACTTTTAGTGAAAATGTGAGCTGCTGCTGATTGACTTTTTAGGGAGACCTGTGAAGACACTGTTGCAGTAATCAATTCAACTAAAGACTAACAAATGGAGGAGTTTCTCAAGATCTTGCTGGGACATTAGTCCTTTAATCCTGGAAATTTACTTCAGACGATAGAAGGCTGACTTTGTGATTGTTTTTATGCATCTCTGGAGGTTCTGGTGTGTGTGCATCACAACACCCAGATTGTGGGCCTGGTTAGTGGTTTCTAGCTGCAAAGGCTAAAGCTGTGTGTTGAATCTCATTCCTCTTTTGGTCTGTTTCTGTTCAGCTAAACAAAGTTATGGCAACAAACAAACATGGCAACTCGTTTCCTAAAGGTATTAATTAACTTGCAAAATTAAGTGCAAGTTGCAAAAAATGTCTCAGAACAGAAATAATACAAATATGGCCAATGGACTCAAAGACAAGTGAGCCTCAAAATTAATATTTTGCTCAAAGTCTCAAAAAATGTTGGGCTTACTGGGTGTATTTCATCTTTCCCACAAGCTGTGGATCTCTACAGCTCCCCCAGAGTTATCATGGGGTGCTTCTCTCATTAATGGTCTCCTTGCAGTTTTTCTGCTGAGTCAGACAACATCTTGGTAAGTTTGCAACTTTGCCATGTTCTTTCAATTGTCAGATGATAAATCAATTGTCCTATGTGCAAAGCAACTCTCCAGGTGTGTTAACATTACAACATAATATAATGCTCAAAATAGTTGATTTTAAATAATATTAATTGAGCCTATATTTGAATCTGTGTTGATTAATAAATGCAGTTTTTGATTTTTAAGACAATGACAATGTTTTGTTGTATTTTCACTCCACCCCAAAGAACATATCAAATGCATCATAACAAGTAGGCTTGTCATGATAACAAATTTTGCTGGACAATAAAATTGTTCCAGAAGTTATCATGATAAACAATAATATTGTTTATTGCGATCAAATTCTCAAAGATCAGTAAACTTTAAATTCTAATGAAACTGAATTTTAGTGGATATTTTACCTGTACAAGAAATAAACAGAACAACAGAAACAACAAGTGAAATTAATAATGAAGTCACCATAAACAAATTTGTCCTTTGAGAAAAAGGATTAGTTCAGAACACTGCACCAGACTGAAACCGTTTTTCATCCAGTCTTTGGTAGAAATAGAGAGAGACACAGGAAAAGCATCAAATTATGTAAATGAAAATGATTGAGTTTGTTTTAATTTATCATGTGATTAATTGAAACACCTAGGCAACAGCAGCATAAAATCCTCACTGTTTGCAACACATGTCAACTAAAAACAAAAAAAATTATGTTATATTTACAAGGATCTTTCTAGATGATATTGGATTGGGAAAATATTACATGGTTAGATGAGTCTTGATTTCAGCTAACATTCAGGTGGTGGTTCTGGGTTTGGCATGAACAACATTAAAAGTGTGTACTAAGTGTGTTGATGATGGGTATAATTATACTAATATGGAAGACATTTTCTTAGCAAGTTTTTTTTTTTTTTTTTTTTTTTTAAATGGAGGTCCATTGAATCCAAGCAAATCATAGCTAATATACTGGTGTATGAATGTGTTTCTACATGTTTCTTTTCATGTGCTTTTTATCTTGTTTCTTTTTAACAACTTTTAAGGTACCAAGAAAGTCTCCAGATGTTTTAATATTAATGCAGAAACATCAAAAACTCTACAGGCTACACACAAAACTCAACTGTATCTGATTAGTTTGTTTGAACACAAGCTGTTAGATCACAAATGAACCCAAGGGCTCAGACAAAGAAACACAGCATGCTACAGAGTGCACATGCTATCTCCAGTGCTATTTGTGGAGGTGTTTTGATCATCGAATAGTATATCTCATTTTCTCATGCTGCTTGATGCATTTTGTGTACATGTGACAGATGTTCTATTTGAGTGTGGCGGTGGGAGTATTTGCATATTTCTTCTTGGCCTTCCTTGGCTGCTCTTGTCACAGAGCAAAGCTTACTGAGTCTGACAGTGTGAGTTGATTACGGCAGAGTTTGTCTTAAACGCTAACTCGCTATCATGAATACGCAGTGACCTCCAACTGCCTCCTTCATGCATTAGAATACAAGTTGACATTATGCATTTTAAGCTTCTTTGCCACACTCTTCCGCCATTCTCTTCAGCTGTCTCCCTTTCTTACTAACGTTACCCATTTCCTAAGCAATACAGTTGTTTTTTTGTGCTGCTCGATAAAACTGCAGATAGAAGTGATAAGCATAAACTTTAAAAAGAAGTATGAGGGGGAAAGTTTTGTGAAACTGCTGTGTAAGCAACATCACCATTCCTGTTCTCAAACCCTCCTCTCTTTCTTTCTTTCTTTCTTTCTCTCTCTCTTTCTCTCTTTCTTTCTTTCTTTCTTTCTTACCCATCACTTAAGATAACATCAAAATGTGATGACACGGTGACTATCAGGACTTTTGCTCACATCTATGTTTGCCTGATTCCATTCACACTCTCTAACTCTCAGAGTTTCATCTTATCTGCATTTGTGTTTGATCTGGTAGAACTTTTCCTTTCCAGCAGCTTTTCTCCACCCGGCATCAAATTTCTGCTTAGGTTTTAAGAAAGACGACGCATCCTAATCTGTAACCTTTGACAAGGGAGAAACAGCAGCCTCCTTACGAGACTCCACAATGAGAAGTTTCCCCACAGCACCTGTGAGGGATGCAGACTGAGACTTAAAGTGGAAAAACAGTCTGGAGGAGATAAGGTACCTGATTAAAGTGAACACAGGGAGGAAATGATGATGTTTAAACTCACTTTGAAGCCTCAAACTGGTAAATAAATGATGTGCTCAAGAAGACTCAAGAAACTTCTGTGGTTCGTACACCTACGGCTCAATGCTTAAATATTCATTTCCTGTCAAAGTCACACACACACACACACATTTTAGGAATGTGTATGTAGCTTCTAGGAGTGAGTTTAAATTTTGCAGAGGCAATATTGAATTAAAAAAGCTTTGCTGCACACAAGCTGCAGATGAGCAATGAATAAAAGGAATAAAATGTGGGGTATATTTTACCTTCTAATTATCAATTCCACATATCTTTAAAATTCCCTCATCAGTGGACAGCATGCAGAAAAAGAAGCAAAAGCCCTCTGAGCTTTTATCAGCTCTCTTGCATTTCTTTCATCCGTGCTATACCAGTAATGGCCCTGAGATTAGTGCCGGATGTGTTACCTAAACTTCTCATTTGGCAGGAAAGGAGGGTGAGAAAACTCTTTTTATTTATTTATTTACTCATTTCAAAAAACGACTGCAGCTGAAAGAAAGACTAGACATTTCCTGTGAAAATGCAGCTGAATATTTTCGGTGAAAATTGTAGCATAACTAGAAGTCAATTGTAGCAAACACGCAGAAATGTAAGAAATGAGCAAAACGAATATAGAAAAACTGTTCAAGAGGAGGGAAAACTTTTAGTCAATGCAAAAATCCCACCTTAAGACCATTTGAAATTGCTGCAGAACATTGCTTTCAAGCCTATATTGTAAGATCACTACGGGGCCCTCTAGGGGACATGGGAAAAAAATGTTCTTTTGCGTTACCTCGCAATACTTTTGCGTTACTTCGCAATATGCTTACTGCAATATTTGCTGGTCTATTTTGTATACTGTCACAAATGTCAATTTAAAATTTCAAATGCATACACATTTAAAAAGCCTCAGTGTTTATTCTTACTTCTTTGGTACAAAAAGCGGATTGAAAATCAATTTATTCACTGCATGTCTGTTTGTGTAAGGTTGCGAAGGAACTGCACATGAAGACATCTCTTTAAACCATTCAGACCAACACATAAGAAACACAATCAAAATTGTCAGATGACTTATTACCCCGTGATAATAACTCAGAAATAGTCCAGATAGTTTGGATGTATTTTATTTTCTTCCCTACTTACAGAAAATTTCTATAATAGGTTTGTTGTGCATTTCCAGCCTAGAGAAAAAGATATAAAACTTCAGATATTTCATAACGAGATATTAACACTTGAAAAAGCCTCACGAAAACCTTATATAATATCAGAAAATACGATCGCCACCGTAAGAAAGGCTTACAATATTCAATTATGCCACATTAACTAATCATTACATTATTGCGAGGTAACGCAAAAGAAAAAAATAATTCTCCATGTCCCCTAGAGGGCTCCGTAGGTTGTAGCAGTTTATAAGGTAAAAAAAAAGAAGAAAAATGAAGCTAAAGCTAAAGTTAGCTGAAATACTAATGACAGTATGTAGGCTGTCACTAGCAAGTTGACCTACAGTAAAATACCCCATACAGTGTGAAAAAAATGTTGAAAACCAGGCCTTGATAGATGTTATTTTATCCACGACCGGATTAGCAATATGTAACCAGATGTCATCATTTTTACCCTAGAAGTTTTTAGAGTATAGATTTGAATTTATTTTCTTTCCACTGCCATGCAAATGTACAAAACAACCACAAATCATCCTAAAACCAGAGTGACTCCTTTCCATGTATTTTAAAACAACTATTTTACTAGTTTGTTGTCTCAGCCTTTCTTTATACTTCACTCTGCTAATTGATAATTGTGTCAGACTGCTCATTAGACCATCTCCTTTAAAACTGCTTGACTTTGTATTGACTCTCTTTCCTTCTCATGTCTTCATTTCATGTTGCCTTCATCTATTTGGCTCCATACTGAGCCTTCTCTCTCCCTAGTCAGCATATGTTTCAGAAAGTCCTTCAGGGCTTTCTTTCTGTCAGCCTGAGTACAGATATTTCAGCACCTTGATTTCAGCGTAATTACATAAGGATAACTGATGACTCTCATTGAATGCATTTCTTTCTTCCTTCCTGTCAGCCCCATCAAGAAAAGGACCTGAGGCATAGCAATCACTCACTATCTCTCCTTTGCAGACGGGCACCAGAATCTTTACAAAGTTTACGAGTAAAGACAAAAGGAGATTTCTTTTTTTTCTTTTCTTGATTGCATAGTTATTATACAAGAATAACTCTCCCTAAATGCATTCCACTTTCTTTCTGTCAAACTAAAAGGAAAAAGACCTGGGGCACAGCAATCACCCGCTTCTGCTCTGCACCAGAGGGAGGTGCAACTATTTAAAAATTGTACAGATATTAGATATTTTTTTTCAGCATTTAAGTTTCATAATCATGACAGGGACTTTGGCCTAGTATAAATGCTATTTTTGAGAACCCCACTTTGTAATAGTCGCACAGATACATAGATATCCACCAGGGAGTTACCAAGGGCAACTATTTTACAATGCTTGACAGTGAACAGTTCCTCAGGGACAACTCTGAATTACTCACTGGTTCTTTAATAACAGCTACAAAGAGAAACCCCATTTACACCTGACCATGATTTTCTTAACAAAATCTCCTTTGTTTGGAGGTTTTGTTTTAAAAGCAAAATTCCAAACAGAAAAACTGCCAGCCAGATTATTTGATTGCACAAATTAATCTGAGCTTTGTTAGGAATTACAAATCAAAATTACTAGTACCAATCCTGAGTTTGCTGTCTACATATTACACACTGGTTTCTAAAAAAAAACTGTCAATTTCTGAGACTTTTTAGTCTGTTCTGTTTTGTGTGAGGATGTTTTCCGGAATGTAAACATTTCATTTGGAAATCAAGTTTCCACAATATGGAGGAAGTGTGGTGAGGCACAGAATCCAAATTGCTTGAGGTCCACAGTGATAATTCGGGGTGCCAAATTATTTGCTGGCAGTGGTCCTCTGCATGTGTTATCATTTACACTCAGAACATTTTACAGCGCTGCATGCTTTCCTTTGCTTACAAGCTTTATGGAACTTTTGATTTTATTTTACAGCAGAAAATACGTCATGTCAACTCTGCTATTACTATCAATTCGTAGCTTAAAGACCAAGGTATCACTGTGTTGGCTTATCAGTAAACTGTTCTCACCTAAATTCCATAGAGAATCTTTGAACTGTCTTCAAGAGAAGAATTTAGAAACTTAGCAACAATCCAAATAAACTAAAGCTCTCCATTAAATTAACATGTTTTTCCTCAACATGTCAACATCCAGAGACTGATCACTTTCATGTTACACAATTGATAATGAATTATTACAAAAAAAAACAATCAAACAACATAATAAGTTAACATACTGTATGAGGCATACTTTTCAGTAGGCTAAAATATTTGCATTAAAAAATCCATTGGTGCATTGTATTATTTCATAAGATGTAAACTAGAAATAAAAATAATTTTAAAACAAATTTAATATCTGGGTAATGATTACATTTCAAATGTAAGTTTAAGGACACATTATCAGTTTCTAATTTAGTAAGATGCATCTGTTTAGCTCTGCTGTTCACACTTCATAGCAGAGATCTTCTGCTAGAGATGTTTTCAAAGCAGTGAATAAATTGCAGAAAATAGAGGAGACTACCCAGGAGTTACAAGTTTGAAAACACACCATGGAAATTGCTGTATTCCTGTTGCATCACCTCAAGAATAGTGGATAAGGTGTCCTGATGACTGTTTTTGTGTCGATATCAAGACCACATTTATCTAAATCTAGGCCTACTGTTGATGGCAAGTGGAAGGCAGCGGATGAGAGTACAAAGCAGAAATTCTAGCCAGCATGCACACTTGTATCCAATAGTATTGAATTGCTCTCACAATTTCTTATCTTTCAGACATTTTCCAAGTGTTCTGTGCCACTCCTTTATAATGTGTTTAAAAATATATGGGGCTTGTGCAAAAAACATTTTTTGGAAAGCTGGAGTCGAATGCAAAAGATATTTTAGGCCCATGGCGGTCATGAAAGACTCCTGTGGGAACTTAGAATGAATTCAGAAAACAAACACTGACACTTTGTAATCGCTCTTCTTAGGCACACATCTAAGCTCAGCATGTGCAGAAACCCACTGCTGCACCAGCGGAGGGCCTCGCACCAGGGCCTTGATTTAATCATTGCCCAGCGAGGGGAGAGGCCAAGCAGGCAACAAAGCTGCCCTCCAGCCTTCTATTCTCCTGTCATCAATGCACCCTATAGGTTGACCCAGGAGAGGCCAATCCCTCATCCTCCACTCTCCACCTGGGGTGTTTGAAGATGACAGGAACTGTGTGTAGAGGGAAGGGAGGACGAGGAGGAGGAGAGGCAGATGAAACCGAGGTTGTTTTCTTTGAACTGCTAATCACTGCGTTTAAAGTTGACCCCGCTTCCTGTCCCTCTTTTAGAGTTTAGCTCATTAAAATACACACCCTGATAAAAGATTACGATGTGAGTTCACCACGAACCCTTACAGAATGCTTTCTCAATTTCCTCTAAATAGTGAAATCTTAACTCAAGACAGCAAGAAGTTTGTAGAATAATGAAATTAAAAATATTGAACAAAGTTGCTGTTTTTGTTAAGTTTTCTTAGTCTTGTCTATAATTTTAAAATCGACATCACAAGGTTGTTTTGGAGTTAAACTGTTATGTGCAGATATAATATTTATTGGCTAGTCTCACCTTGAAAGGGTCCAGAAATAAATCAACTTAATCTGAACTAATTTAAGATCTATTGGTCATTAATATGATAAATAAACAATGACATAGTTAACTTAGAGCAACTATGTCATTGGCTTTACTGAACGATTGTTCTATGAATTATTTTTAAAAATCTAAATTTTTTTAGGCCTCTGGTAAACAGTTCATTACAATAGCAACACAAATACACAAGACAAAACAGCATGCACAAACTCACTCTTACGGCTATTTGGATTCAGTCTACCATTACTCTGAACAATTGTACTGTAAAAAAAACTCTGTAAAGTATGTCTTTATTTGAAGTATTTGAACCTTTTTGGTCTAATATTTCTGGTACATTGAAACACTAATCTAAGGACTAATTTTAGGTGATAAAGGAACTAAATTGTGTAGACTCTGTAAATGGAAGGTCCAAACAGATCCACTTTGGTATGGACCTAGTCAGAGTTACATACTCATGCTAGATGTGAATTGTGCTCAATCTCTGCTGGATCAGGTTCCAATTTGGAAGTGTTTGCATTGAAAACAGTGGGTCACAACAAGCCCAAGGAGACTCACATTGATGGTCGGCCATGGAGGGAGAGCATGATAAGGCACAGCAGAGATGGAGAGTTGAGTAGCAAGGGATCAATCAATCATCGCTCCTGTTGGTTTATATTGACTCAGAGGTCCCACTGGGCTACCACGGTCAATGTGCTTTCAGGCATTTTGTGTGGGTCGATGACGGAGCACGCCTGACTTACCTCTGACCTTTTGTGTGCGTGTGTATCAGTGTAATAAATTATATGGGTTTTTTTCAGGTGCACTGAAAGGTTTTCATAGATTACCCCATTACAAAAAAGCAGCCATTAGTTATCTTAAAGTGAATACGTGTTTGGAAATTACAGCCTCTAAAAATTACATATTGATGGTACAATAAGGTGTACATGAACCCATGGTTTCAGTTCTTTTAGGATATTTCTAATGGTGTAATTTACAGCACCTTGCAAAAATATTCATTTTCCACATTTTCTTTAATTCACAATCCTGAATGTGTCTTGTTGGCATTCTGTGTAGCAGAACAACATAACACATAATTATTGGCTATTTTATTTATATTTGTTACGTAAAATCTATTTTGTCACCATAAATGGAGATTGTGGTGGTAAAATGAGAAAATTTAAAAATAGTACAGATAGTTTTTGAAAGGCTATATATCTGTGTTGAGTAAACACAAAAAAGCTCAGATAACAGAGAAGCTATGCAATAATATTAATAATAAAAATCAAATTTAGACATAGTGTAAAGAATCTGTTTAAAGAAAGTAGAACAAATTTCAGTCAGTAGTTGGCTGATCTTTCGCAATTCAATAAAGTACAAGTTTAAGAACAGAATAACAGGTTTAAGAACAGAATAATTCAATTTTGTTGCACTATTACCATAACTCTCATTGACTAATCTTTAAAAAGCATTCAAACTACTAAGTTAGCAAATGATGTAAAATGGCCCTTGGCATTATAAGTCTCTTTTATAGTATTAAGTACAATCACAAATTCTTCATGACATCTCCTGAGATTGTTGTGGCAGACACTGGCTCTACATTAAGTTAAGCCATACTATTATTTTTCAACTTGCCATGTTATCTGACAATATCTTCCTTTAATTTTTTTTTAAAAATCAAACAGAAGCCACAACAAAGTATAAAATTTATATTGGAAGTGAGTTTCAGATACACAAAAGAAGAGACAGCAAAGAAGTACAGGGAGAACAAGGGCTCACAAAGAGAGTTAAAAAAGAAACAAAATGAGAGTACACAAAATGACAAAAAGTTTGGAAGATTGATGTGAAAACAGGGAGAAATGAAGATAGGGTGGCACTCAAAGATAGCTGTTTTGATGATTGTCTGCTTGGAAGAACATTTTCTTGTGTTTTCTGATTTACGAAGAAAATAAGTTTGCGCACCAGCTTAGTCTTTCCTGTAAATACTATATTTGGGTTTATTCTTTCACCCTCTCCATAAATAAAAAGCCATTTGTGAATGTGGAAAATCTAACTATGCTTTGTTGCAGGGACGTAACAAGATATTGTATTTTGTTTATCTGGACAGGCATGAATGTGCACATATGTAAATAAGCTTAAACATACTGTTGAACTGAAAATCTGCATGATTTTACAAAAACATTTTGCACGAGCTTTTTTTTTAACAAACTGCAAGGTCATCAATCATGTGGGTGCTATGAAGGCTTGAAGGGATGGGAATACACTGACAGGATCTGAGTGATGGATGATTGACAGCTGATGATTACTGGAGTTGAGGGTTGGTTAGTGTCTCCTGGGTGAACCTCGCTGAAGCTCTGCCTCAAGTCAGGTGGACCAAGAAGAAAATGAACTGTGTATGTAAACTTTGAAAACATTACAACAACGTTTCTTTATATAATTATTTGAGATCTACACTCTTGGATATTGAAAAAAAACAATAAACTTTATTTAAGGTCCTAGTTATCCTTTCCATGTAATATCAGAGCCATAAAATCTCAGAATTTTACATTTATTGGAAGTTTTCCACCTTATTCTTGGGAGGCTTACCGGGGAAACAATTATGGGTCTTCCTTCCGGTGACCACCGGAAGTAGCAGAATTTCACTGTAATTTGTAGGGTTTTTTTTGCTAATCTATATTCATTATAGAAGTTACAGCTCTCTTTTCGGCTATAATACAATATTTAGTAAAACTTGTTTACAGACGCCGTTTGCTATCTGAGAGATGGTCAGTACAGAAGATAGTAATTATGAGTTCAATCACAGGGAGCAACAGGAACAGAGCGTTAAGTTTTGTAGAGGAATGACACTTAGTTAGCGGCGGTGCTAGCAGCTCGTTTCTCTGAAGAACGGACAGTAATAAAGAAGAGAGAAGCAGAGAAGTTGGTCAGAGTTTTGAGCTGCCGTTTAGCGCCTACAGTGTGAAACACCAGAACTACATAATATTAGCTTGGTGTGATGTGAATTTCATTTATCGTTTGAATTTAAAAAATAATAAAGTTTATGATCTGACTCTTTATCATTATGTTTGGGCGAGCAATCATTTTTTATGAGACAAAATAAAATATATAGGTTTATTTAGTCCATTACAACCAGAACTTTGAGGTTCTCTGGAACCTCGGGGAAATGATCGCAGCTGCTGCGCTCCAGACCGCAATACGGAGAATCTCCCCACTGGACTAGAATCGAATCGAATCACACATTAACAGGCAAGTTGCTTATAGAGAGCAACTTGCCACTGGAAAGTGTCGTAAGATGCTCTTGCAGAGCTCGGGTAACTGTTGTGCTGTTTGTGTCTGTTCTCTAAAGGTCAAACCAAGTTTAGTTTGTGGCTGCAACAAGTGTGTTTTGAACATGCTCCCAAAACAAAAGCGGTAGTTTTCATCGCCTACCAACAGATAAGGAAACATAAAGAATTTGGCTAAAAATTCTAAACTTGAAGAGAACCCAAAATGCTTTAGGTGTGCTCCTTTCATTGTGTGCACAAAAAGCCAATGGAAGAAAACACGCATCTGCTTCCGAAACAACTGAGTCAGCGAAGTATAGCTACATACACTAATGCGGGTTATTTGCGGCCATTTCTTCGAGTCGCCATCCCTCAACGCATTAGCTGTAGCGGTAAAACAATATTGCCACATTTAAGTTGTGATAGCTGGTGTTCCCACATATTTTATAGCCTAAAACCTCTGTGGAGAGCCGGTTAGCGAGTTGCTAACATGTAAACGAATCGCAGTTCCGGTTAGCGGAGGAAGTCACGTCCATAAATCACGCAAAACCTCATGGAAGCTAGACATAAGGTGGATAGTACCAATCAGGTTTTTCCCAAATTGATTTTCCAGTTTCCAGTTTTCTTTTGTGTCTAACCTGTGGAGGTAAGACACAAACTTCAGTAGGTTTGCAGGTTGCAGGTTATTTGAAACAGGTAGTGGGTTTGAATTGATAAAAATTACAAGACTACCGTTATGTGTTAAATCTTAACTTTAAAAGCTGTAAAATGCTGACTCAAAATACTCTTTCCAATTAATCTGAGTTAAATACATTTGTTGTCAGGACAAAATGTGTCACATCTCTCATATGCATGAATAAAAGGAATCAATCAGTTTTTTTCCCAGTGTGTATATTTCAATGGGCATTTTGACATGAAAATCATACCAGAAGAACCAAAATCTTCCTTTCTCACAATGATATAACAAATCAGACCATAAATGAACTCTTAAAAATAGTACAACAAAAGAAATAAATAAAAGGCTTACTGAATAATTTTTTTTCTAAAGGTTTTATGGTTTATTTGCTCAGATTTCTTTCCATGTGTGAATTATCAATAACTTCAATGAATTCTGTTTCAAAGTCCATAAGAAAGATTCAGTAACCTATAAATAAGATGTTTAAATTAAACTCAAAAGTCAAAACTAACTAATAGAGAAGAGCTTTTTTTTTTTTTCTTCAAATAAATGAAACTTTCCTCAGTAAAAGGATTTATGACTTGGCCTCATTTTTAGAAAAAGATTTCTGTAAATTCCTTTTTTGGATTTCAGGTTCTCCACTTTTTAGAGCTCAGACAATCAACTATGGGATAGTAAAATGCTTTCAGTCCACTGAAATGTGAGGCAGGAGCATGGAAAACCTCTGCTGAAAGTGGAACGCTTGATAGTGGCAGAGTGGATTTTTGCTCTTCACAAAAGAAACTTCTTGCTCTTTAACGCGTTTTTCTGCAACCATTCAGTTTGCCGAGCATCTCTGACAACTACCCCTCTTTTTTTAATCAAGAGTTTGATCCTAAATGTAAGTCAAGTTTTCTTTAGCTGACAGAAACACTCAATACTGTCAAGACAATAAAACAAGCATGAGAGAGAGGTTGAAAAAAACAAAACAAAAAAAAAAAAACAGTCAGACTGAGCTGTTTTAAGAAGCAGTGGGCCAAATGGCCAAAAAATGAAAAGGTTTCCTCACCGGCAGGTTATTGATCAGCTCACATTTTTCCAAATAGTCCTGAAAGATTTTTACAGGGAGAAACAGATTCTACATTCTTACATCACTTGCCCTTGTCAAGTCTTTTTTCTTTCTTCTTAACATTTCAAGCTGTTCAAAATCTTGATGGAACTATATATTAACAAAAATTATTTATATCGATGCAATAGACAACGACACAGAAGGGGCACTCAAATACAGTTGTATTTTCCACTATCAGTATTAACTGCAGATTCAGATAAAACAGCCTAAAACTTGGCCATAAAAGTAAACCTAGCAAAAACAATATGTGAGATTAATATTTGTTTAAAATGGAAATTCTTTTATAAGATCTCACACTCCTGGTCTATGTTGAGGACTAATAGCCTATGCATATGCGGTGGCTGCTCTACCTTAACACCACACACCACCCCACTCCTTCTGGTTCTTGTACAGGCAATGAAAGAGACCCATATGTTTTCAGAAAGTTGCTGAATGGTGCCATTCGAAGACTGATGAGAATAACCATTGCTGACCTTTAAGATTGTGACAACCACTGTGTCTTTGTGTAGCTTTTATAGACATGTTCTAGTTTCTATCCCATGATGGAGATTTAAAACTGTCAACAGATATTGCTTGTCATGGACTGGCATGAGTTTCTTTTTGTGGTATGTAGCACTCCCAACTTATAAGAATGCCTCCATATTTGCTACAACTGCATTCAGACCAAATGGAGAAAATTTAACATATTAACTATAAAGAGTAGATGAAGGCTGATATTGAAGCAACCTTAGATTCACCAAGACTTCAACAGAGGCAAAGACTGTGTTGAGCATGTTAGTAAAGTCATTTAGGTCAGGATTATGAGTATTTGTACAGTCATTTAAAAAATGCTTTCCTGTCGTTTTTGCATTGCTATGTCTGGTGTCTCATTTTCCTCTCGTACAACTTCAAAGAGTCTCTAAGGCACTGTTTCTCCATTCCAGTCCTTATGGACCACTGTCTTGCATGTTTTAGGAGTTTCTCTTTTACCACACACCTGACTTAGATGGATGATTAATAGGCTTCTGCAGCACTCGATGGCATGCAGAGGAGATCATGCAATCATTTGCAACAGGTGATCGTGAACAGAGACATCTAAAATAAGCAGGTCAGTGGTCCTTGAGGACTGTAAATGAGAGACTGCTCTATGGGCTTTAGGTCAGGTCAGATTGGCTGACCAATTAAGCACAGACATGACCATGGTCATTAAAGCAGGTACTGCACTGGTACATTTAGGAGTTAGGTTGAAATTAGCAACTCCATAAACTTTGTAAGCAGAGGGAATATAGTGTTCTAAAATTTCCTGATAGGTGGTTTAGCTGACTTTGGAATTATTAAAACAAATTGGACCCCCAAGCAACTCAGATTCTGTCTCATACTCTAGGACCTTGATTTTCAAATGGAATGCAATTTTACTTCCACTTGAAGAGAGGATTTCGAAATACTGAGCAGTTGGCCAGTTCTCTGTTTTTTTTCTTAGCTCAGGTAATTTGCTTCTGACATTGTGCCTGGAGTTCCTGGAGTTCAGGAGTGGATTAATATCTGAAATGTGACAGTTGTAGCCCATGTCCTGGATACATCTGTGTGACTTTCGAATCACTCCACGTCTTGTGAATATCCCCTGAACTCTTGAAGAGGCTTTTCTTCACAATCCTCTCAAAAGACTGCAGGTATCCCTGCTTTGTGTGCACTTTATCTACTGCTGCTTTCCCTTCCACTTTGCTGTCCATGGATACAGTAGTTGGTGAACAGCCAGGATATTATTTTAGCAGTCTTTTGTGGAATTAGCCTCCTTTTTGGGGACATCCGTGACTGACTCCTGAGCAACTGTCAAGTCAGCAGTTTTCCCTTATGCCATAACATTACTGTATTTAACAAAAAAAATATTTGTATTACTCATGTGTAATATTTTGACATTCTGCAAACTTTTCCATTATCAATAAAAATAAAAGAAAGGAAAGCTTTAAATGTATGTATAATGTAATGTTTGCAAGTTTCACTTTTTGACGAGAAAATAATTTCACATTTTATTTTACTAAGCTACATCTCCATCCATTTGTTGTCCATGTGGATTTCTTCTTGCCTGATCACAGAGAGGCTGGTGTTTGTCTCCTTGAAAAGCAACCAGCACAAGCTCATACATACAACATGGTTGTGGTCAGAAGGCCTGATGGCTGTGGTGCATAACATTCTCGATTCTGTTAGACTGCCCCAGGGCAGGTGTGTCAGCAATGTAGTGTACCACTGTCAGCCTTTGAATGTGTGCGTGACTTAGTCAATGACTGAATGTAGTGTGGAGCACTTTGAGGTCCTCTGGATGTCATAAGGCACAATACAAGTACAGATCATTTATCATTTCTGGAGAGAATCCACACATGTAGGGGGGAAACGTGTGAACTCCATGTAGAAAGACACCGGGCCAGGATTCAAACCCCAGATGTTCTTGGTGCAAGGCATGGGCTAACAACTGCTCCAACATGCAGATCTAAAAAAGCAACTGTATTAATTTTTTTGGGAATTTTATCAAAAATGAAATTAGCCTTTAAGTTGCATATTCGTCTTAGCTATCATATAGGTACTTTACAAAACCTGCAACAGGGTTAAGCAAAATAGAGGAGAGAGAGTCAGAGTTTTCATGCACTTCACATGCCATGCTTCTTATCTACTCTTAGTCAAATTATATAACCGCAGACACATTAGGTACATCTATCTTGAAGAACATGAGTTCCTTCTCTTGTTTTTCATTGCGCTGCAGCATAGGACTAAATTAACAATTTTTTGATACAACTCAGTTTCTGAGTTGCTGAATCAGATAGGTCAGCCTAGCCTGTAGCCTGTGATTAATGGTGGAGTAGAAAAGAAGAGCTGAGGTTATTGGGTAAAACGTTGAAATAAGAAAAAGATTAAACAACAAAAAGAGGAAAACATTGTTTTTAGGACTATATTAAAGCTCTCAATGACAACAAGCAGTGATAAATAGTGGTTTGTTACCATATACCATTTGTGTCAATGTGATAAATTTAAAGCGTTTTTGTAAAATATGTTTGCTTAGTAGATGACAGAAATCAACAAAAATGTATCAGTAAATAAAATTTGGCAATTGTTGCATTAATTTATGAGTATTCATTTTATTATTCAAAAGAACTTGCACTTAACATCATCTTCCCCAATAAATAGAGCTTATGTGTGGGAGACATGCACGGGTGACATGCGTGTACCCCCCTAAAAATCTCAGCATATTAGCACTCACACACACACTTATTTGGACACACACAATTCCTTTTGCCTCACAAAAACATGTCCTAACTCAAGTTATCTTGCAACTCATCCATAATCAAATATGACACTCCTTGCCTCTTCCTCCCCTCTATCAACCCCACTCCCTTCTCACGCACCCTCCTCTTGCTCTCAAATCCCAAAATACCAGTCTGCTGAACAGCAGAGTCTCCCTATAAGCCCCAGGCCAATTAGAGTGGTGTAGCAGCATTGTTATGTGCCTGTCATGGTGGGTTTCTCCTCCCCACTCTCTGTTTGTGGCAACACAAACTGCTGCTGGGCCACAGGCAGCTTACAGCCAGAAAGGAGATGGAGGGAGTGAAGACAGGAGGAAGAGAAAAGGAGAGGGAAACGTCATACTGTTTAAGCAGAGGTGACTTCTAAAAATGCAATCGTGGAAGAGTTTTTGAATAATACTATGAATACTATTGTTTGAAGTTATTCTTCATTAGTACATGCACAATAAGAAAGCATAAGCTAAATAAGAGAAGATTTAAAATATAGATCATTTAGTTTTTTTTGTAATCATCCTCCACTATACACAGCTGATTGCAATCAAAATCCTAGCTTTTTTTACAGGCTCCCAGACTATCTCAGGGAAAAAACATAAAAAATGGTGAACTATAATTAAACTATTGCTACCCTATGTAAGTGGCATTTTTTTACAGCATAGATCTCTGTAAAAAGAGATACATACCAAGTCTATACAATGTGTTTCTGGATGAAAAAACCCTTCTAAGTTTCAGTTGTATCTGCTTAACTTTGATTTGTCAAGGACATTTATGGTGGGTAAAGTTTTCAGTTTACTTTAACTACATTTTAATGTTGATACAGAGTGAGAGAATACTGTGAGTGTGTTAAGTTCACTGTGTTGGCAAGGTGATTGTTTTCAACTTTTGACAGTTGTTTTTTTTACTCACACACACAAAGTATAAATAGATTATACAATGATAAAACTAGCTGAAATTGATCAGTGCAGTTGTTCTGGATTTTTTAGATTAAAAAATATATATACTTTCATGCACCATAAACCACAAACTGTTGATGTGAAATCCTCTCTGCTAAGTCTGAGTTTTTTTTCTAAATCATCCATTTTTTCTTTCTCTTCTACGGTGGCACCGCACTCTTCCCCCAATAGATAGAGAAAAATGTCTTGTGAGTGCACCACAAATCTGAGCTGCCACTCAAAGCAAACAATTACAAGAAATGATTTTTCCAAGCAGACAGTTGCAGCAGGGTGCCTTTTATTAGCCATACTTCTTGCAATTATGGCTTTCTGTATTTTAATGTATGTCGTGTATGCTGTCACACAAAGATGATGTTTGCATTGATCATTTATGATTATAGGGTACAGAATATTTTTCAATCCCATTTTTAAAGGGGAAGTTTGTTTGTAGCTCTATTTATCAATCACTGTACACATTGTGCAAAACAAAAAAAAAATCCTAAAAAAGGTAAAAATAAAGCTTGAATAGTTATGTTTAGCTAACATGAAAACAATGCTTACTTATGCAAATTTTAACTTTGCATTTATCATGTAAACTCATTGACCTCAAGTAACATTTTATTTTAGCACTGTGTATCTTATTAGCTGCAAGACTGCAAAGGTACTTGGGGAAAGACAGTTGAACTAAAAGATCTGTTTGAATTAATATTTATGCCAGGAATGGTTCATTTTGATAATCAACAAAAATCTTTATTGGCATTATATCAATTAAATACTAATTAATCGTTTATCTTTGGTAATGAGCTTCAAGTCTTTCAGATCGGAAAGCTTCCTCAACTTTACTCAAATCTTCAGCTCCCTTCATAGATTCTCTCTCAGGCTATGTTTACACAAGACTGCTGCCTGGAAACTATCAATATTTTCAGACAATGATTGGGGAAATGTTTTATGTTTAGATCATGCCACCAAGGCACTGTAGTTGCTTTGGCTATGCCACAATATGGCACTGTGATTTTAGCATGCTGTCGAACGTGCATGCGCTTTTGACCTTTAGCTTCTACCTCAGTAGCTTCCACCTCATGGTAAACAGTAACCAGTCTCTGTCTTCCATGAATGAAGTTCTCATGTAACACATATATTCCTTATTAAAAATTGTGCTACTTGACCTTAAGTAGCACCTTGCTATCGGCCAATGCTATCCACCGTTGTTTTTGTTATCTGTCCGCATATGCGTAAAATAAATCCTGCATTCTGTGCAGAGTACTCCACATCTCTGTGGGGGGTGTTAGAGAAAAGTTTCAGTCTAAGAACCTGGCTTCAAAAAGTGCCAGTTTCAGAGTCTCCGGTCACTGATGTTGTGTAAATGAGCGGCTGGATTGCAACAGAAATGTTACGTTTTAACTCAAGAGTGGCTCCATGTAAACGGAATCTCAGATGCAATTTGGGACTCTGGAATCATCAGCTACTCCAAAACAATAATAGCAAAAGCGCCACTTCTCTACTACTTCTCCCACAGCATAGTAGACCCTAACTGTTGGATTGTAATTCAAATTAAGACCTTTTGTTTTGCTGAAGCCCTGTTTATTATTTCTCAACTTAAAATTAACACTCTTTTTTTCTCAGCTGTCTTAATATACTTAGCCTGCTCAGCATACTCAACAACTGCTGAACTGTAAGCAGGTTTTGGCACTCAAGTAACTTAGGGTGAAACTTATGGTTCTTGTTCTAGGATATGCAAACATTTTCCAACGTGCATTTCAAATTTGATTTTATAGTAACATGCAAGAAAATTTGGAAATGTTTTCCAAGTATAAAATCTTTTCCTACATATGTTTGAGATGTGGAAGTATTCCCACAGGAAAAAACATGCTTTTCATGTTACACATTTGATATAATTATTTTCTTCTCTGCTTTCAGCTGTCTGGACATTTGACCATGTGTTTTACCATGTACACACATCTCTCCACAAACAATCACAAGGGAAAATGTGAACTTCATGAATTGCTTTTCACAAGTTGCAGTCATTTGATACAATCAATGTTATCCTGTTGAATAAGATGAAATTTTACATGAGTTTTTTTTCTTCTGGGACAAGTTGAGTGCCATTTTTTTTAATTTCATTTGTACCTCAGATAATTTCCTCTAATATCCTCATCATGCCTTTTACACGTCTTAATTGACATCTAGTCAAATTCTTTTTTTTTTCTTTTTACCAGGAAGCCTTGTAGTTGAGAGGCACTTGCTTTAGTTTAAATGCCAGTGTGTCTTTGCTGTCACAGCAGTGCATTACAACCCTCTATTTCACCACCTCCGCTTATGTGAAGAGCCCATTAATGGTACCATGGGAGGAGGACTCCGATTGGATTCAGTTCCTGTTGTCAGTTGCAATAAGGGGAAAAAAAAAAGTTTACTGTCAGCTTATAGTACAATAGAGAGAGAACTGTTTCATTGCATTACTTTCCTTTTAGAAAAGTACACAAATCAGTTCTCATTTGTTGTCCAGTAATGACTGTAGAATTAGCCATCACTCTAATTATTTTATTTGTCTACCTTTTCTGCTTAGCTGATTTTTACTACTTACTGAAATGCATCTGTTTTATTACATATTTCAGGAAGATATTTTTTAAATACAGATGTGAGTGTAAAGGGACCAAGACTGTGGTAGAGTTGCTCTTGACAGTTTTGTTTTATGCCTTATTCGACAAAACTAATGTGCTATAGAGAGATATTACATTGCAGCTCAGTCTATGACTTCATGGGAGTTCTACTACATAGACTGGCTTAAAGGAGAGACAGTTAACTTCCTTTAAAGCAAAATAGGAAAATACCTATGAATAGTGTGAAGCCTCAGTACTTGAGTAAATGGGTAAATGCCCCATGGCCTGTACCACCCATAGTATGCCAGCTGCAAGAGCAAATTGGTCTCTAGAGATTTGTATACACGACTATGTGAATGCCTGTGTGCATTTGTGTGTTGTACAGTATGAAAGTGGGAGAAAAATATGATTGAAGAGGAGGACAAATATGCCAAAAATAACTTGATTAAATTCAGAAAATAAAACACTGTTGAGTGTATATCTTCCTTATATCAAGTTATCTATTAAAGTGTATTTATTTAGGCAAATAAAACTACACAGGAAAACAGATATGACACAATATAATTTCTATTTAAGCAAAAGTCAAATGCAGAAGCACTGTGTAAAAAGGAAAGCTTGTAGGACCACCTAGTAGTAATTGTGTCCTCAGAAACAAATTGGTCTGAGTGACACAAGAAGCTTTTGACACACATGCTTCTGGAAAAATTGCAGATTAAGAAATGATGAGATAAAAAAGTATAAATGTAAAACACGCCCTCTCATGATTTTAAATGTCAAGATTTAAAGTACCATTTACAGATAATACATTTCTTCCACACATTTTTCAAGTAACAAGAGATATTTCTTTCTCATTTTTATGATTTTAAGGAATTACGCACTCTCTCACTATTTGACACCTGTATGTAATTTAACAAACGCATAATAACAATGCACCGAGAAAGTATTGACTTTTTCCACATTTTATGTTACAGCCTTATTCCAAATTGTTTTGAATTAATAGCTTTCCTCAAAATTTTACACACAAATACCTCATGGCAATATTATGGAAAAAACTTTTGAGTGTTTTGTAGATGTATTAAAAATAGAAAACCAAGAAATCACATAAAAAAAGACACAAGCAAAATGTACTCAAATACATCTGTTCTGTCAGGAGGAATTGGCCTGAACTGGCTTCTTATGTTTCTTTTGAAGTAAAGGTTTCTTCCTTGCTAAGTGGCTCTTCAGCCCATGTCAGTACAGTACTTGTTTCACTGTGGACAAAGATACTTTACTCCAAGCTTTCAGACAGCATCTATATTAGGTTGTTGGGTATTGTTCTGTGGTCAATGCGCACACTTTGGACCATTTGGGACACAGACCTCATCTCCTTCTTGAGCATCATGATGGCTGGATTTCCCTATCATGTCTATACTTGCAAATAACTGCTTGATTAGATGAACCTGGCATCTTCAAACATCTGTAAATAGTTTCTAAGGATTTATCAGAATTGTGCAGCTGCATAGTTGTCTTCCTGATAACTTGGTTGATTTCTTTTGACCTTCCCATCATGTCAAAAAAGAAAGTAACGGATATAAGTTGTGGCTTTAAAATACATCCACAGGTGTGTCTCCAATTAACTATCAGGAGTTTGTGGAAGGAAGTCCAAAAGGTTTAACCCAAGTCATACATATTAAAAGACAGTTATCCCTGATACCAACCAAATATAAGAACATTTTTGAATTTGAGAAACCTTACAAAACTATTTCTAAACAATGTTTTCACCAAGTTTTGTGGCATTTAGCAAACATGAATAATTTTGGTAATTTTAACTAAGCTAAAACAAGAAAAGTTTGATGTGATTTAACTTCAGACAGTAAGTAAAAAATTGTTTGTCTTTTTTATGCAAAACATTTAAATATCTGGTTTCAACTGTAGGTAACATTCTTCAGAATTTGCTCTACACCCATGTATCATTCTATATGTACAAATGGCTTCAGCAGGCACACACACCTGACCTCAAATGAGACCCAGATATTAACTCACTGAACTGCTTTATCTTTGTTAATACATTTTCTCTGTCTGTGTGATTGGATTCAAACTTACTTCCAAAAGTTGAAATATGGACCCCACTTTTTGTAAAAATTTGGATTTTGTTAACCTAACGCTTTTGTTTTAAAACTTTCTGCATAACTGCAAGAGCAGTTTGGGGAACTCAACCTGACAGCTTGGGAAGCTCAGCATTGCTACATTAATGCAGCAACATTGGGTTTGTCACATTTCCAGTAAGTTGGTCTCCCATACCTTCTGCTCACACTGAAGTCAAAAATGAAGTTTTTCTGTTATTCCTTTAAAACAAATGAAAAATGGGATTCCTTATTTAAACATGACAATAAATATTTTCTAAAGCTTAACTAATACTCCCAGGAAGTATTCTGCACCAAAACTAAAAGATTTAATGCTCAGGGGCACAAATGAATTTCAATTCTCATAACATGGCAAGCCATAAGATCTGATCTACGATTAACGCAAGATTTTGCGCCAGTGAAATATCAAGGTTTGATTGTTACACTAAACCGTCACATCTGACTCTTAAAGACCAAAGCCGTTGATATGCAATTACTGTGAAACACTTTAATTTAACACAGAACAATACACAAGGAAAAAACTGACACCTACTATTACATACGCATAAGCATAAAACAACATGTTCCACTTATATGTCACTAATACTAATGTGAACCATTGGGTTCACATAGCAGAACTCAATGGACTACTGGGCAAGAGGCAATGACTATTGGAGATGAGAAAAGATAATGAGTCAATGGATGTGTAAAAAAAAATTGTTATGGCAGGAGAAACTAAAGACCGTTTACTGGGTATGTAAACTCAGTTGTTTTTTTTTTTATCATGGTGAAACCACCATGATCAAAAACCACAGACTGCACAGTTGGTAGCACTGTTGCCTTGCAGCAAGAAGGTCCTGGGTTCAATTCCCGGCCTGGAGTCTTTCTGCATGGAGTTTGCATGTTCTCCCTGTATATGCATAGATTCTCTCCGGGTACTCCGGCTCCCTCCCACAGTCCAAAAACATGACTGTTAGGTTAAATGGTCTCTCTAAATTCTCCCTAGGTGTGAGTGTGTGTGTGCATGGTTGTGTGTCCTGTCTGTTTC
>CAEGAE010086386.1:0-15417 GCA_903067095.1 Girardinus metallicus | reverse complement strand
TATATATATATATATAGTTTACAACAAAATTGCTAAGATTAGAGAGGACAGCTCTCCTAGAAAAATTTATTATGATACTGCTGCATCTGAAGGAAAAACATAAATTCTCACTGGTACTTCACAAAAAAAGAGATAAATGAAAAGGTTGGGACAGTATATTTCTATCCGACTTGCTGAACTCAGCTCAAAGCAACACTTCCAGGATACGAGACGTCATGAGAAACTGATCAGCCAATCAGAATTGACCTTCAGATACTCCAGCTTTCTGTTTATGTATTCATCTAAACTCAGTTTAATAGGTGAACTCTCACCTTACCCAGACATTTATAGCGTTTGTGTTCATATTAGCGAGGGGATTTGACATCGGCATTCAGTCACACACAGAAACATCTATGTAACGTCACGATGCGCTTCGCCACCCATTTGTTGCGACCGGGATGATATGGAATTGATTTTTCAGTATTTTCAGTAAAGCTACTCATCTAAAGCTCAGCCGACCCCCGTGTTCAGTCTATCCGCTATTCGCTCTGAACCAACAGCTCCGGGAGGAGAAAAGCTGCCGTACACGAAGCATCGCTCCCGTCATTTTAAGGATGTTTATTGGTCCCCCTAAAAACGACAAAAACCCAGACATTATCACGAATCAGTAAGATCCTCCCAGGCTGAACTTGAAAACTGGACGTTATGCTGCTAACACTTAGCTTTCGTCAACAACTCAGGCGGAAGTGAGAGAGTAAATAAAGTCCCGGTTCGGAACAAAACATAACATAACGAGGTAGTCGAATCACTCGAGGAATCGTTTCAGCCCTACTTTGAACATAACTATCTCGTGAGACAATTTTCACATTCAACTGTTTTATTAAACATTTAGTCACTCCACTATATAAAATATATTAATTTTCAAAGCTTGACACAAGAACAGGCAGTTTAAAAAATGTATGCTTAATGTTTGTTCATTTAAAATCTTTCTGGATTTCTAAATTAAAGAAAGTCAAACTATTAACCTTAATTAAAATCTCTGATTTGTCTCCTTTTAGGAGGAAGTTTTCTCATCTGTTGGCAGCTTTCATAAAAAGTCATGAAAGGAATTGTAGTTTTGAAAAAATGTCGGACTTTTCAAATGCTCCGGACGACTAAATTTTAAAGCCATTTTAAAGTATGAAAGATCAAAATCAAGAGGTGTATGCACACAACAATATTTATTTCTCTTGGATTTCAGAGGCCAGAGTTTTCATGCAAACCACAGGGAGGTACTGAGGTTCAGGAACGAGCAGATGGGCGAATGGATGGACGGATGTGTGGAGGAAACTGTGATGAAGATTCCTCATTTTTTGACACATACAATCAACAGGCATGCTCAGTCCAGCAGTGGCATCCAAGACACAAATCTCTGCTTCCCCTACATCTCGAGGGTGACATCTGTGTGGTTTAATTTATTGCCTCTATCATCAATTCCCAACCGTGGTGGGCAGAGCATTTCATTCTGATGTTGTGTTAAAGTGTGTTTCTTTTAATCAAAGTTTTTAAACCTTAGATTAAAATGACCATAGTTTTCTTTTCTTTTTTCTGTCAGTGCTGTTTGTTTAAAGCAAGTGATGAATATAACTTGTAACAGAAGTGTGTACATATATATAGTCATCATTTTTATTATTGTTATTATTGTTATTATTATTAATATGAAAAACATGGCATGTTGTACAGTCAGTAAATGACTCGTATTGTGTATGTTATGCAGTAGTGCAGTTTGACAATACAAACAATACAGATTCTTTTTATTAAACTGTGTCATTGCTTGCTTTCAGATCGAGTTGTGGCTTTGATGACTTTTTAAAACCAAAATGACGGCGTGTGGATTTGCAAGGGGGACACGGGTGTTGAACTTTCTCCTGTCTTGTCCTTGTTTTAGAGAAGTGTGACGGGTCTGGGCGCATTGCGGTGTGAACCAATGTCGGCTCTACCGAGGGGAAAAAAGTGGGACGTTCCTCCCTTTGTGTAATTCGTTTTATTGATTGAAAAGCCTGACAGAACCTTTCCAATTCAAGTGGCAAAGTGGACAACTCGTAGCACTTTTAAAGAGACAAAGTTAGGGGGAAAAAAACTAAGCAGAACTATGGTGACAAAACAGGACAAAGAGCTTCAAGAGCAAAAGGAAAAATAAGATTTTAAAGCTAAAGTAAAAAAAAAAAAAAACGGGAAATAAAATTCATGCTTACATTTTCTTTTTTTTTTGACCAGTGTTCTCTCTGCATAAGATTACAGAATGACTTCACAGAACAAATGTCTATTATCAGATATGGACCAATATAATAACAGGTGCAAGGTAATATAATAAAAAGTTAACTTATTTCAGTAATTGTTTTGAAAACATGCAGCTTACATAACTTAATTACAGTCAGAGTGATGCATCAATCTGACTGTAATTAAACTTCCTGGTGGACGGCTGCTCTGACTTTGGACGTAATAAACACAGTGGACCAACACCAGCAGATGACATGACACCCCAAATCATTATCATCCAAAATTGACTTTCATCTAAAATGATTTAAGACCACTGCACAATACTCCATTAATTTTCCCCTTAGCCCAGGTTAGACACTTCTCTCATGAATGTGGCTGCTGTGGCCCGAGTTTTGGGCTCGTATGTTAGTGGTGAATCTTGAAGCTCCGACTTTACCTCTAATTCAGGCCTTGTGGCTCTCCCCCAGCCTATTGAATGGACTTAGCTTGACAATCCTCTCAAGACTGCGGTTATTTTGTCCTTTTCTACCGCACCTGTCCTTCCACTAAACTTTCCACTCATATGCTTGTTTACAGCCCTCTATGAACGGCCAGCTTCTTGAGCAATAATACTTTGTGGCTGGACTCTTGGGAAGGATATCAGTGACTCTCTGCTTGACAACTTTTCAGCCCGCAGTCTTCCCCATGATTATGTAGGTCATTCATAAAGTACTTCTGCATTAACTCTGCTTTTGTTGTTGGTCTAATGAAATACTAAAATTTTTTTAAGAAACTGAACATTAAGATTTTTAGTAGCTGTAAGCCATAGTCGTTCAAATGAATGGTAATACACCAAAGATTCACGATATATCAGCACTAACATAAGTATTGGCAGATATTAGTCATTTTTTAACATATTGGTATTGGCTCGATGGATAAAACTGGGGTGATATTAACCACCGATATTTACTTCCATCTTGTTGCCTCATAATATATATAAATATATTTAAAATGATTCCGAAAAGTGATATATTTAAAATGTTTATATACAGTTTAAATATATCACTCTGCTTCTAATAAACTTGCTTCACTTTTTTACCCAAATTACAGAAATAAATTAACTATAAAAAATTTAAACTACAAAAGGAAAATCCTGTTTTTTTTTTTTTTAATTTCCATAAAGAGGCAGAATTATGTTAATAAAATCTATATCAAATCCTGTTTTCAACCCATATTTTACGCCAAGGTTTTCTTAGGAGTGTGTGTGTGTCCGTGTGTGTGTGTGGGCTGGAGGGGATGGGGGGATCTTTTAGGTTTTACTCATGCAGTCTTGTCTACATTTCCTGTACATGTGCCATTTCCTGGACACAGACAGATAAGCTGGGAAGCAGCACTAAAACAATACCTCTGCTGCAGGTTGTCGCTCCTGACTACACAAAGGCTGACTGGTGAAAAGCAATGATTCACAGAAATGTGCATGTGAATGAGTCATCAGCTTTTCAGATGACCACCTCGGAGGCCGTCTTTGGCTGAAAAAGATTTGACTTCATTCAGCGCCGCTCCGCTCTTTCACCGTCCTCTTGTATCTCTGTCTGTCTCACACACACCACACACACGCAAACACCAGCGCACACATAAATCTCTCACAATTCACCGAGCAGATTTGTCCTGCTGAGAGATGTGTAATGGAAAAGATAAATGGAGGATAAAGCTAAGGTGACAGGCCTGAGTTCATGCGCGTTTTTGTATTTGCATGTGTGTTTGTGCGAGCCCGCGTGTGTGTGCCGCACAACAGACCAGCAAACCATCTGCTCATCTCCCCTTAATGAACAAAGCAAACAGCAGGAGTCAAGGCTGTCTCCAAATCTGGAGTCTCTTTATTGGTAAGCACACACACATGCACACATCTCCGCATTGTTTAATCTGATTATCTTTGATTGAGAACAGGGGCGAAGCAACCTTTTTAAACCTCACTCCCACATCAGTGACAGAGAAGGTCTGAAACACAATTAGCAAGCTGTTACTGAGCTCTGCTTTGCAGTCACATCTGACCACAGGCAGCCAAATAGACCTAATGGGTGGGAACTAACCAATGGGAACTAATTTAACTGCATCTGCAGGATGATGGGGAAACGCAACACTGTTAGACAGCTGTTCGCCATATCTTTTCAAATGTACTTGGACGAAACATACGCGCTGGATCAAATGGCTGAGGGAGTGAGCACAGCCTGGCAACGGGGAACACACACTGATGTGAATAAAACCGGCAGCCAGTGAACTTAAAGACAAAGCAGCCTCTCTGCAGAGGAAGTCTGGCCCTTGACGAGATACGACACTGTGCACATTAGGCCAGAGGACCAGAAGAAAAAGTAATTAATCTGGACTTTTTGTAGCCATATCCTGCTTTAGACCCTAAGGACAATTAACACTGTTACCCTCTCTGTCACACAGTGAATCACATGACTTCAAGACATAAAACATTTCCTGTGCTGCTGGCCAAACAGTTATGAATACATCATAATACGCAAATGGCCGTCAACGACAACATAATGCACAAGATGAAACATGATTACATCTGGGCTTCAGGGAATTGGAATACCCTGATATGGGTTAAATGATAATAGCAGGGTGGCATCATGGGTAAAATGAGCACTCAACAGGAGAACGATCTGGACACATGATCTGCCCTGATAAAATGCTCATGAACCTTACACTAAATTCCAGCTAGGAGAAGGGAGCGCATCGTTTCAGCCGGGGGCTTGGAGGTCTGCTAATAGAGACTGAAATAAAAAAAAATGTTGCATATGTGAAGGTTTCCATTATAACCTCTGTGTGAGTGTAACAAAATGTAATTGGCAGGAAATTATTACATAAAATATAAGAAACATAAAACATTGTATTGATCATATTTAAGGAAACGTGATTTGTTCCATTTGCTTTTAGTATGTTGTTGTGTTTATATCTTTGTTTTTGTAACAAATAGGCTCGTATTTTGATTGTTTCATATTTCCATGTGTATGATTTGAATAAAAAAATAATTTAGAAAAAGTTATACAATATCTAACTGCTTAAATGTTAATAAAAAAGCAGTAATTGTTGTTACTGCTGCTAAACTAAACTAACCACACGGATAATCAAGAGTCTTTTAGTTTTTTATTGTTCTTACGTTTACACTTAACATAATTTTTTAAGGTGTCATAAAAGAAACACACTATGAAACACAAATTTAAATGCAGACAGACCTTAGCTGTTTTAACGTGGAACGTGATGTTGGATGAATGAGAAGCAAGCTCCTGCCTTCAAATGATGTTAAGCGTGCGCATCTGCGAGGGCAGTAGTTTGCGTGTGTGTGTATGTGCGCATTATTACAATCAGGCTAATGGCGTCTGTAAAAAAATTTAATGACTTAGATTTTGATACACAGCCTTCAGAAACAGTACGGTATAAATACCTAGTAGATTTAGTTGTCATTTTTAGTGCTTATTGCACAGAATATTACACCTTTGTTGTGGTTCTGCTCCTCCTAAAGCAGAACTGATCTTAGATGGCTTTTGTTCTACTATTTTTTTTTAACAGTCTGTTGCTCAACGGGAGTGGCGCTCATAGCTTGACGATTTAAAAAAAAAACAATTACCTTAGTAGGAGCGATAGGTGATGTTTATACCACTACTGTTCCTGTTTTTCTCAACCGGAATAAAGTTAGTCTGAACTTTCTCATAAGCAATTGAACTGAAATTAATGAATTGAAATGTGTGGTAACCTTCTTTTAATCAGCTGATCAGCAGTGCACAGCAAAAGGTGGAGGAGGGGAACCCGTGCATAACCCTAACGTCACTCTGTCCCTTTTCTCAGGATCTATAAAAAAAAAAAACAAGTTTAAATGACTTGTGAACACATATTTTTGTAATCAAATAGAAAAAAATTTCTCAATTGAAACATATAAATATGTATATACACTGTCTAGAAAGACTTTTTTTTCATTGTCGCTGTGCCAGTTGCTGTTTTGTGGCAGTTTGGATTACCAAAATTATTTCATATTGCTAGGCGCCAGAAAAATGAGCGAGAGATGTAGAGAGATTGAGAACAGTCATCTGTTAGGATAATTATGTAAAAAAGTATTCATCATGGGTATATGGCCCCATCATATTGTCACACTTTGGGAAATTTGGGGGAACCTGCTTATCCTGATGCTGCTGTTACACCTGAATTTCTCTACTGTAGGACAATAAAAGTTGTTTTTATTATTATTATTTTATTATTCTATTCTATTCTACTCTATTCATTGCCGCTTTATATAATAAAACATGAAAAGGTTTAGTGCATATGAATACATTTACAACACACCGTAGCCCAATGATAAACAAATGATTTGTCCAAGGTCTGGCCTGCTTCTTGCCTATGACTGTTGGATATAACAGCTGCAACAATCCTAGACGAGATCTGGCAGGCATTAAAAACTGGTAAATTAACGGATTAGAAAATGATCTGCTTCTTTACATGTTAAACCCTTTTTAAAAACAATAATAAACCAGTAAGTAAAACTACATGTTATAATAAAAACATGATTTAATTAGATTTGATGGATAATTATTATTCAACCTTACACAGTCGAAAGGTCAAGTTGGTAAAAGCGAAGAATCACAACATGGTACAACAGCGTCCTCTACCGTTCAATGACTTTCATTCAATCGAACTTTCCAAAGAATGCCTTTTTTCCCTTCTACGGCTTCCGTAGCAAATTCCTTCCTCCTCTCTCCTTTTTTTTTTATTGTGGCAACATGGATCCTCGTAACAACTTTATTGCGGTGTTTAGGAGTTAATTCCGCTTTGTCTGGGAATTATCGACCTTTCCCCGGGTTCCTTCCCTCATCTGGACACCATGTTTACCACCACCGGCTCTCGGGGCCTGTGTAAGTGCCGCTTCTACTGATCCCTGTCACCGCCTCTTAGTTTAAAGCTAACTGGTGTTAGCATGCCGTTGTCATTCATTTACTCCAGGCTGTTATCTGTCAGTTAATAGATTTGTGTTTTTATCAAACGTCATACGTCTCGCTTAGTCAAACAGCCCGTCTATTTAGGGGAAGTGTTTTTGTTTAAATGAATGTTTAGGTAAACTGCTGGACTAGTGGTTTTTATCGTAAACTCTCGTTTTGTATTTGTGTGTGTGTGTGTGTGTATGTGTTTTTTCTCTCCAGACAAGGCTCCTCTGTGTAAAGGCCTCCTGCTGGTTCTCAATGGGCTGACTGTGATGCTCACCCTGCTGCCACAATACCAGGACATGTTCGTGTACAGCCTGCAGGCTGTTGCACATCAGCACCAGGCATGTCTGATATCCTGAGGCCAGATGTTCAGTTTTCACCCATTAATTACAACCCTTTCTCCGTCTTGTCTTCTGTCAATAGCTGAGCAAACATTAGCTAATTGAATCCCCAGGTTTTCTAGTAGGTGGCTATCGATACCTACCTACTAGGTTTGTATTCACATCTTGAGTTTTTACAGATGTATAGTTTTCTGTACACGTACATTTAGGAATACCTTTTTTTTTTTTTGAAGTAAAAGTAGCTAGATCACGTTTTAAAGTTTTGTGCAAATAAAGTAAAGTTTGTCCTAACGCAAAAAAAATCGCACACTTGGTAACTTGAAAATAAGAGCATTGCCGAAACGGTTCGAGTAAACGCAGGAAGGGTGTGATCCTTTTTAGAGCTTTGGAAGGATCCAGTGTAGGCCACACAATGACCCCTGAACGGGAAACGCATTTGAATGCCGTGAAAATGCTTTTTATTTGATCTTTAATATTCATTGGGGGTTTAAGAAAAGATTTGGTGACGTGGATGTATGTGTGAAAACTCACCTCTGCTCCTCTATGTGCTGCAGGTTTGGAGGTTGTTGTGCGGCAGGTTGATCTGTCTGGACGTGAAGGACTCCTTCTGCAGCAGCCTGCTGATTTACAACTTTCGAATCTTTGAGAGGAGGTTTGGCACCAGGAAGTTTGCTGTAAGTTTTAATAGTAGGCCTGAATGTTGCCTGTAGTGGCAGCTTTGGATCGTTCTGCATTGTGCTGCTGCATAACCCACATGTATTCAGGCTTAAGGTCACCAACTAGGTCCTCATGCAAAGTAGCCACAGACCATCACACCAACACCACCATGTCTTTTGCTAATATGAGGCTTTTTTTGAAATTCTGTGTTAGTTTTATGCTAGCTATCATGGCTCACCCTCCAAACAGTTCCTGTTTTGTTCCGTCAGTCCAAAAAGGATTTTACGATTTTCCCCCCCCAAAGGTTTGGGGATCATTAAGACGTTTTTGTTGCAAATGAGAGACAGGCCTGTGTGTTCAGCCTTTGGTCAGCAGTTGGGTTTGGGTTAGGAACTTTTCCATTGATGTGATTTTTTCCCATTCTCTCTCTTGGAATGCAGTCATGAACACTGATGTTAACTAAAGTGAGGGCAGATCTTCAGATATTCCGGGTTCTTTCATGTCCTTCCAGATGAGAGGCCATAGGTCTCCTGGTCGGTCGAGTTCTCCTGGGAGAACTTTCGCCATCGTAGGCAATTATTCTCACTGCAATTCACTAAAAAATAGCTTTGTAACCCTTACTGATGTCTTTAGATGCGGGACGACGTGTTGCTATTTCAGTTCTTGTCGCCTACTTTGTTGTCTGACTGGTCATATTTGGAGGATTTCTTGATTTGGGAGTATTCAGGATTATGTTTGGTTAGTCAGAGTTAATTATATTCTCACATGTTGCCAGATTGCATAGCTTCTTTCATTAAACAACAACAACAAAAAAAATCCTCATATGAAAATTTTATTTTGTATTTGCTCAAATTATCTTTGTTTGATATTAAAATGTATTTGATGGTCTGAAACATTCAGATATGACAAAACAGAAAATCTGTCTGGATATTCACGGCACTGTACCTTTTTTATTTATTTCTTGTAATGCACAAAAATTACTGAAAAAGCAGAACATTGCCATTCTAATCATAAAGGAAGCGTATTTGGTCACCATCCAGTCTGTCTGTCATTAACGACTTTCAAAGGAAGAGAACATTTTCACTTCCACATAGTGTCGCCCATTTTAGCATACCTCTGCTGGTTTTGTGCAGGTGTGTTATTCTGACTATCATAAATGTTTTTTATTGTACTTCCAGTCCTTCCTTCTGGGCACTTGGTTGATCTCTGCCCTGGTGGACTTTCTTCTGGCCCAGGCCTTCCAGTTCCTGTTTGAGTATGAAGTGGAGGAACTACCAGCCGGACTGTGAGTAGACGGCTGGCCCACTACATATTTCTGCATGTAAAATTCATTTTGTTGTTACTTTTAGGAGTTTTGAAGGTCTGTTTCAACATGTTCATATTTAGAAGCTGTATATGTTTTTGGAATATTTCATAAATATGTTTATACTCTATTAAACATAAGTGGAAAATCCTTTATTTTGAACAAATAAACTACATCTATGTCAACACCAAATTTAGAGTTCTGTGACAGACTCTGTTAAATTATTAAGCCTTATTTGGTAAAATTGATGCATTAGGTTCAGTCCTTCTTGAATCATCTTGACTCTTTGTTGTTTCCATCCACAGGCTCGCTCCAGTCTTCTCTCTGTTTGTGCCTTTCTACCAGTCGATCCCCAGAATGCCAGTCACTCAGGTCCTGGGACACATCCACATCACCAATAAGACCCTGGTTTACATAGTGGGCCTGCAGGTGAGCCCACATTTAGAGTCCGTACGTGAATAATTTACTTGCCCTGTGGTTGAGTTCTTGAAAACTAAAACTTTCCAATCAGCAGAACTTTAAAAAAATTTTTTTTTTTTAAATATTTCTCTTTGGAATGTTCTCTGTTGCAGCTGCTGACTTCCAGCCCCTTCATGTGGCTCCTTGCACTCAGTGGACTGGTTAGTGATCGCTCTTCTTTACTATGTCTTTAAAATGAGACGAAGGGGTTACGAGGCAGTATTGTCAGAAGTGTTTTAGGTCTTAGCGAGTCTCTTTCAGACTAAAGAAGCAGGAAGGTCTCAAAACTTTCCGCACGTTTTTGTCATGTTTAAGTTGAAAAAATTTTTTACTTTTGCATCAGAAGGTTACATTAAGCCAGGTAATCTTCCTTATTGCAACAGTTTTCAGTCTGTGTGCAATGTTTCATTGCAAAACCGACATTATGCCATTTTGCAACTCATACTTTGTGTTTTTCGTCAATCTCTTAGCCCATGTAAGCATTATGAAATTCCTGAGACAGTTGTATTGACTCGAATTAGACTTTTTGTTTTATCGGTTCATATGTGTCCTTTTCAGATCTCGGGAGGATTGTACCACTCCAATGCTCTCTGGTTGCAGAAGGTCTTCTTTGTCCCTGTATGGGTATCTTCTGTTGGAAAGTACATTCTGGAGCCGCTCTTCTCCAGTGAGTCCAATCGCTAATTATTAGGATATTAAACCGTTCCTTAAGAGTTTGTTACAAGAAGTGTTTTAAAACCAGAAAACCGTAGGGAAATGGTAACAACATTACTAGGTCAAGGCTTCTTTTTTTGTTTTACCATAATTTATGCGGGTACTTTTCACAGGACTTCAATTTGAAGAGAGACTTGTTTCAAAACCAAAGCGGAAAGTAACAATATTGTCAAAACAGGAAATAATCAATACTTTGCCAATACAATGTGTGGACCGTACTACACAAACTTGTGGGACACCTATTGAGCACCCTGCTTACGTTTGGAAAGATAATTTGATAAATAGCAGATGGCTCAGTGTAAAAAGTTTGTATCCAAAAGCCGTGGTTCATGCTAGGTTCGAGGGAAGAGATTACATTGGATAACATTGTTGGAGTCCAACATCAGAAAACAGCTTAAAAACATATGGGGATACTTTTCAACATCATCATAAAATCTGCTGATGACCATTGTGGGTTTTATTTGTGTCTATTGTATTGTGTCTAAGATTAGTAGATCACTGAGTGCTCCCTATATCTACAGTAAAATGGCCCCAAAATGTTTAGGTTCAGTTATTACTACATTGTAATGTTACAATATATATATTTTTGTTGCACTTAAAAGATAAAATGTCATTAGTTCTTTTCAGGCTCTGTTTTTCTGATAATTTGTCATATTCACAATTAAGCATAAAGGTCCATTTAGAAACAACAAAAAGGTTTTTGCAAGCTATTAAAGTTATAGTACGTAGCAAAGCGTCGTTTCAAAATATAAACAACAAAGCAGCTCTGCGTTTCATTCTCACAACGTTCCCGCTGTCGTGCTCAGCTCTTAGCAAAATGTGTTTAGATAAAAGTTGTTGGTGTCTGTGCTTCTCCAGGTTCCCAGCCCAACGACGAGACGCCTCTGGGGATGGGAGCCACTCTGGACATCCAGAGGCAGCAGAGAATGGATCTGCTCGACCAGCAGCTGCTACTGGCCCAGTACAACGAGGCCCGGAGGAACGTCAGACGTCAGCCACAGGTAGACTCACACACACGCACACGCACCCCCACGCACACACTCCAGGACTTCACATCAGATCCAAACACACAAACCTTTGTCTTTATGTTTATCATTTATATTCTTGTGCCATAAAACTCTATAGCTGTTTCTGTTGGCTGAATCTTGAAAATCCCTTTGCATACGTTTTAATAAAGCAGTCATAAAAACACGTAAATCAATATGTTTGTTAGCTTTGCACAGAGTTGGGTAGTAATTGATTATATTTACTCAAATACATCTGCTTGAGTAACTTTTTTGAAAAAAATTAATTTTGAGTATTTTTACTATGCTGTACTTTTTAACTTGAGTAGCCTTATTATGAAGTATATCCACCCTTACATGAGTAAAATGTCTGTATTCTCTACCCACTGTGAGTAGCTTCACTGAAGGAAGAACAAACATGTTTTAATCAAAAATTCACCAGACACAGACACACACCTGCAGGTTTTGTTTAAATCTAATAAGTTTTTCTTTTTGCTGAAAAAAGCTAATTTAGAAAATAATTTGTTTTGCCTTCTTTTGCTATGTTTTACTATTTCTATGAATTCTTCTTTTGCTTTTTTTTTTTTGCTTTTTACTACTTTTATAAATTTTTGTCTTTTTTTTTTCCCCCTTTAAAATACCAAAAGTTCCACCTAACATTATATTTTGGTCCATCTGATAATGTCAGGGTGGGCTGCTGCAGTGGACCAGGTTATTTCCTTCTCTGAGACACAGAGGACAGAACAGACCTCCAGTCCAACCCCATCCTGAGGCCCAAACACACCAGTCCACACAGCCTCCACTACTGGAAAACTCTCATGTTGCAGAGGAACAGGTAGCACAGAAAAAACCCGATGTCCTGCCTGATCTGTGTCAAAATGGCTCCCAGTTTTATTGGCGTCCCGCTCTAACTGTGCAATTTTCCACAGGTTGCCAGGTTAGTGGAAATGGGCTTTTCCAGGATCGACGCCCTCGAGGCCCTCAGAGCTTCAAATAACGACATTAACATGGCGACCAACTTCCTCCTGCAGCACTGAGGAGAAAGAACCGGGGGCAAAAAAAAGGAAAAAAAAAAAGGAATAAAGACAGCACATGAAAGCAGCACAGCAAAAATAAGTGGGAAAGAGAGGAGAGCTGTTGCTCCAAACCAAAGACTGGGAATGCTGGAGAATTGGAGAGAAGTCAAAAGAATATTTTAAGAGATAAATTGCAGGCAGCGCCACTGCTCCCTGAAGCAGGGTCGAGCAAAGGTTACCTGAACTGAGGCCGACCCCAAATTGGTTCATGGAGAAGTGTGAAGCACAAGGTGAAAAGTGGCATTGCTCTCTTACGGTGGTTATAGAGTAAAACTGAGGGCTCTTAACATGAGGCAGATACATTTGAGCTCTAACTGCAACAAATAGCCTGTCAACAATATAAGACATGAAGAAGATTTTAGCTCTCTACAAACATTTACCTAGAAAATACCAGCTCTATGACAGCCTTGACACAGACCCTTCATGTGGACACCATGTCACAGCTGCGTATAAACAATTTTATTTATCGTAATGCCACACAGTACTGCTTTTCAAAATGGCTACGTTGTGAGTTAAAATTTAGATTTGCTCCTTAGGCTAACTCGAAATTATGGGGGGGAAAAGACATCCGTTTTCAAAACAATGCATCAGGAATTTTATGCGATTTATTTCTCTCAGCTTCATGCTGTAATTGATAAACTGGCACCTTTGGCGAGTCGTTGTAACGCAGACGTATAAAGGGATGTGAACGATGTGGGCATTGTGACACATTTAACCAGGATTTTACCGCACTGGTGTTTGTTGGCAGAGCTGAGCTTTTTCCTGATTTAGACGCTAGAGGCAGTTAGCCTGACTCACACTTAACTTACTGAGCCACACTTCTTCAAGCCGACTGGTTTGGCTCAGTTGAGCTCTGTTGTCGTGACGCTGGTTAGACGGGCTATCTCGCGGTCTGCGAGGCCGCTTCTTGTGTCGGGCGGCGCGGATGCAGAGCAGCCCGCTTCTGCTTTATTTATTTTGTCTTAAAGTGAGTTTGGTTTCCTTCTCCCCCCGCCCCCCCCGCTCTCTGTTGGCACTCTGGTTTTGAGTCATCAGTCTTAAGGGTCTGTTGGTATTTATTATGCAATTCCATAACGAGAAATTTATGGAAACTTTGCACTCCATAGTACCTGCTCTGTGTATTTGAACATAGATGCAAAAGATGTTATATTGCAGCCACTGTGTATTGATGTCAAAGACAGATGCTAATTTTATATTTTGTGCATAATGTTGATTATATATATATATCTATATCTAAGTATATATATATATGACCACTGAACTGAATCTTTGGTGTTTGTGCCATTTCTGAGAGCGATACTGTAATAAATGGCAGAAATGAGGAATTTGTTGCATGGACAACGTTCTGTTGTGCTGTAATGATTCAAATTTGACCTGTGAATTAAAAAAAAAAAAACTGTTATGAATTTCTTTTTGTTCATCTTGTCTTTGCGCTTTTTAATATTTTTTGACGTAATCTTTTGTTGCTTATGAATAATTTAGCCATTTTTAACCATAAAATTAGAACTTCACCACCGCAATCTAAAAAATTAGATGTTTTTGAGCAGTGAAGGCACCATATGTTAGCACTATCAACTTACAATAAAGTCGGAGGAAACACTAAAGGAGTGAGAAGCTTTTTAAAAGAATTACAACCTACTCTCTATCTCTGATTTACTCTTAAACCATTGTAATAAATTTAACCATAGACCTATTCTCATTTTCAGTAAACATGTTTTGGTTTTTTTTTTCACTATTTGGAGCAAAACTCCCAAGCCTCAATTTAAAATAAAAAAAAAACACTAAGTAATATTTAATGTTGTGATTCTGGGTTTCTTTCTTTTATAAATCACTAATGTTCAGCTGTCAAATAAGTTTGCTTTTCGTTACGCATGGGCTTTCTAGACTAATTTCTTTCAACTCCCATGGGTTATTGTATGTGTTGCAGTACTACTTTTAAACACACGGTGGCAGTCATTTAATAAATAAAATCACTGGCTACTGTTAAACCTTTGTACTGATGATACACAACTAGATATTTTGCCACCTACCTGAATGATGTGCCTGTTGTCTCCTGCTGCTCTGATTTTGTTTGGCATCTAAAAAGAAAAAAAACTTGTTTAAAAAGCTGTGGAAAAATGTCCACATAACATGCTTTTTTATTTTATTATTACTATTTAAATCACCATGTGACCATAAAAAGCCTCTAAAATAGGTTCACATGAAACCTTTTCGTTCTCAGCACTGTAATATTTTGTAAAAAGATTGTGAGTTATTTCATAGTCAAACTGGATTTGATAAGAAAATCGAGCATCAAATTTGGGTTTTTACTTTGAAGAAATGACACAAATTAAACAGCAGCAAGTGTTCCTCCTTAACAATGAGGGACACTTTGACGAATTTGGGAAATCGTGACTGAATTAAAAAAAAAAAAAAGTACCCAGGAAATATGACGCTCTGTTTTGTCGCTAGGTGGCGACAAGGGAGGCAGATCTGAGGTAGCGTTGCTGGGTTACGTTGCCCCGCCACACCCACTGGCTCACAGACAGCTCCAGCAGACAGACACACTTCAGGGTGGATAAATTTCAGCTCAGAAGATTTATGCACATCCTCACATCAGAGATTTAAAATCTTATGACACCCCTAATATTCCATATGGAAGCACATGGGGAAAGTATATATATATAT
>CAEGAE010086385.1:0-59206 GCA_903067095.1 Girardinus metallicus | reverse complement strand
AGTAGTGTGTGAGAGACAAAACATAGTTTTTGTCCTAAACGGCCCCTCATAGTCAAATCCTGTAGCTAACATGAACACAAACGCTATAAATGGCTGTGCAAAGTGAGAGTTCCTCTATTAAACTGACTGAAGATGAACACAGAAACAGAAAGCTGGAGTACAGACATTTTTTCATAATAGCCTGCTCACAAAGAGATAAGCTATTTGTGAGCCTGCCTCTTTATTATTACATTGAATATAATTTTAGATTTTTGTATAACTTTTCAGGTTAACTTAGAAAGTGAGCTACAAGTAAATTTTGTAAGCTACAGAAAAGTAACTGTTAGAGAAGTTCAAATGTGAAAAACTGGACTGATATTGATATGAAATAGTAACACTGCTGTTATGTTAGATTTACCAATGTTTTATTTTATCTTTTTTTTATCCGATTACCCGATTAATAGTAAGAATAATCGATAGATTACTCGATTACTAAAATATTCGTTTACAACAGCCCTAATCAGATGTTAGTCAGTTGTGATGCAAGGGAGGTATGGCTCTCCGCCCAGGGTGCTATACCAGCAGACGGTAACATGAGCGCCTCCAAAAAAACGGCGACAAAAAAAGTTAGCTGCAAATGTAAAGATTGCTATTTCACTGCTTTTAAGGGATTTTATAAAACAAAATCTAAAACGATTACTGAGTAGATATGTCTATTTTATTTACAAAGGATAAAAAACAACAAAACATCAAGTTTAATGCTTCTTTTTTCTAGCATTTGAACCATATTAGATTGGGATAAGCTAGAAAACCATGGTGTACAGTAAAACTGACCTAATTTTAACTGATGAAAGATTAATAAAAATTACTGGTTGGACTTGATTAAAGTTTTTAACCAAGTTATTTGCAAAGAAAATGGCAAAATAAGCAATATTTTCAATTGAGAAACCCTTTTCGATGCTAAATTATTGAATAAATAGACGTGTCTGCTCACCAACAAATATATCTGTTGTTTTTAATTCGTTATTTAGGTTTTTTTGACCATCAGATTTCAGCTTTTCAGTGTTTCAGGAACAACTGATTATACATGGAGCTTCTTTAACATTAGTGTTAGCAGTTTAGCATGCTTAGCACTAAGATTCTACTTTTAGGCTCGAACAGTTTCGCTAACAGGCTAACTCCTTATGGCACAACTTCAACATAACAGTAGACTTTTCCAGCGACCAATCAGATTTTTGTTTTAAAGCTAAATGAATCCCTACTGAGCCAAGAGAATCGGCTACATCGTTCACTGTTGTTGTGAGCAGATGTAGCCTGTGCGTCAGATTTACAGGTGTACCAGAAACGCAACATAAAGGTTCCGACGTGAAACAGCTACCATGTCTGCAGCTCACACTAGATATTAAATATCTTTAAAAATTTATTTTTAGTGCTCTACCATTTTGTTTATTTAGCATTTTTTATTTGTAGCATTGTTTTACAGACCAAATGCTTCAACATGATGAAAATGATGCGGAGGAGCTCACAGCAATTATCCTCCAAACAAAACGCCATTCATGCTGTTCTTTTCTCGTCAAAGCACCATACAACCAAGATTTTTTTTTTTCCTGCTTCATAGACAAAAAAAAAAGGTTTATTTTGTTTGGTGGGAACGGATTTATTTCAGCTAAACTATAAAAGAAGAAAATACAGCGAGGCATTCCTGGCAGCTATGACGCCCACACACAGACTCAGAGGATTGGGTTGCCAGATCCAGTTCCCATCCGTCTCCAAGCAGCTGATACAAAGACTTGGATTGTTTTGTTTTACAGTTTATTTTGTTGCCTGATTTTATTATGCAATCTATTTGTTATGCAATAATAAATACAGTAAAGTTGGACTAAATTGTTACTAAATTAGTGTTAGGGAATGTTTTCGACTCCGTCTGATTAAATTCAGTCATTTTATGCAGGATTTTTTGTAATATTGCCTCAGTAGAATAAGAAGTAGCTAAATAATAAAGATAATTTCAGATATGTCATTTTATATCAGTGATACAAGCTTTTAAAATACCAGCAGCAGAAACGGTTTAACGCTGAAGCGTGTGCCACCTGTGGCAGTAATATAACAGCTGCTGATTTTATGTTTTCATTACTCTGCATTAGGTGTAATTTATTAGACTGAGTGCCTGTTGATTCATTTAAATTCAGCTTACAGTCAGAAATTTTAATCCACTCATCATGGGCATGAAAATCACATCATTTTTGATTCATTTCAACAATTTTTCTCCAGATAAAAAGATTAAATAATTATATTTTTATAGTCTGCACCCACTTAAGTGTCTTGTTGCCATTTCTAAGCAACCACAGATTCTATAAGATTCAGCTGTGAAGCACGGTGGTGGCAGAATCATGATGTGGGACTGTTTCTATGCCAGTGTGAAGAAGTCATGAAGAAGTAATACCTTCACATTTTTCAACTTGACCTCAAATCAACAGAGAGTTGAAATTTGCATAAAGTTGGATCAACAATTCAAAATGTCTATTAAGCTGGTTTTGAAATGGAAACATGAATACCTGACCTATGACCCCAAAGAAGGAAGCTTAAACCATCGCTTCCATCCATCAGTATAAGGACCGTATCCCCTACTCCGACATCTCTGTGACCACACAGCCAGACAGAGATTTAAAGTGGAGCAGCAAAAGCAAATGAGGCGGATTAGCAGAGCTAGCTAACAACTGATGGTGTCTCTACTGCTCTGGTTTTGATCCCTTAACCTGTCAGAACAGTCATAAAACTGTCTTACAGCAAGAGTCTTCAATCAGAGGCTTCTTCGGATTAGTTGCAGCACTGACTGCTACTAGAGATCAAGTTCAAAGTTCAAGTTTATTTTAAAAAATGTGACAACACATTCTCACTGCCCACAGAATCACCATCCACAACGACTCTCTGAAGATACTTGCAGGACGTGACTTAGGGAAACATTTAATTTCCCTTTGAGATAAATAAAATATTTTAGAATTTAACTGAATTGGTTTTAATTTAAAACTGCTGCTGCTTGATAACGGAAGTTCAGAGTTTAGTGCGGGTGACAGTTTTAACACGCTATATAGATATTTTTGAGTCACTACATGTTTAAAATACAAACAAATTCAGACTTGAGCCAACTTCTTGATTTTAAGCTACTGCAGTATGTAGCTTTTATAAAAAAAAATATTTGTACATATTTGTTGAAACTGTCACCAAGTTATGACAGGATGATATGAGACGGACAATCTGTGAAAAAAAAAAAATCTGCCTTCTCCCAGTGGTAACTAGAATCAACCAATCAGAGCCAGAAGGCGGGGCTTGGTGCTGGCAATCATCCTCAAGCTAGCATAGCCGGTCATGGATACTCAGGATAGTTAGCATAGCGAGGCATAAGAGAGGATAAACAGTTTTCCTGTAACGGTAAATTGTTTCTCCGCCGTTAATACATTGAGCAGCGAGTACATCAGGATGACTGACAGCGCTGAGACCCTCCTCCGGTTGCTGATTGGTTGATTTTGGTCACATTTTCGTAGACGGCAATAGACGCTCGATGTAGATCAATTTTTACAAATTATTTGTCTCATTTTGCACAGTCACAACATGGTGACAGTTTTAACAAATATGTAAAAAAAAAACATAATTTTTATAAACTTTAAATACTACAGCTTTTAAGTTAAAGGATGTTTGACAGTTTTACCCTGGGAAAGGGAACAATTCAGATGAATAAGACAAATTAGGCTACATTCTTTAGTCCTCCTTAAGTTTAAAAACAATGCAAAACGTTGGCATATTTGAATTTAAAGGCTTTGTTCTCATTTTTTTATGTTTTTGGTCCTGAAAAAGCTTCAAGTTCAACGTTTGCAAACTCCAGACAGGTTTCAAAAATAAAGATTTCCGTCTCCGTTTGTCGGCAGCGAGATGTGAGGATAGCGCCTGATTGATATTCAAGCCCAGTTTGTTTATTCCCTCCCCTCTTGCAACCTGGCCTGCGTCTGTCTGCTCGTTCCCACATCCATCAATCTGAGCGTCAGCTCTGAGGTAAAACACACAGATGGAGGCGGAAGTGAAGAGATGCAGAGGGGAATAAGCAGGAGAGATGAAGATACAGAGCGAGATCTCTGCGGGTTTGCCTCCTGATAACAGAGGAGAGCAGCGACAGGGCGGGAAAATCGATCTGCACACTCAGACGGAGCGAAGTGAAAAGTTGTGACAGCTCACTGTGAGCAAACACACAGAGGAAGATGAAGGGATGAAGAGCAGCAGCGGAGGCGGAGACTTACGACTTCTCGCGGTGGGAAAGTGTCTTCCTGGCGTAGAACCAGCAACCCCACCGCGCCGCCCATCGGAGTGTTCCTTAGCAACGAGACGACCTCCTCCTGCGTCCGGCCGTTCAGGTCCACGCCGTTCACCTGGACCGGAGCAAACATGGCGTCAGTCACAGAGAAAAACTTACACATACCAAACGTTTAAACTAATGTACAGAAAATGTAGTGATTTAATGATTAAACAATGTTTTTTTTAATTAAACTGCAAACAATATAAGTTCCTGGTTGCGAACTGAACACATTAGACTTTTTGTTTGTTGTTTTGCTTTTATTACATTTCTAAATATTGTTTTAGTGATGTAAAGAAGTGAAGAGTGGACCTAAATAAACTATATACGTCTCCACAGGTTAACTACGGCTGCTCAACGATTGATGGATGGAAGAATGAAAGAGAGAATGCATTGATGGACGGATGATTAGACAGACGAATGCATAGATGGAGGGACAGATGGACGACTGGATGAATAAATTATTGGATGGAGAAACGAGTAAATGGACGGATGGATAGAAAAATTGATAGATGAGTGGATGAATGGATAAAATGATGGTTAGATGGATGACTTGAGGGATGGATGAGTGACTGGATAGACAAATGACCAGACGGACGGATGGACGGACTGATGATTGGATGAACAGCATAATGAATGGATAGATTGATGGACGATTTGACGGATGCAGAGATAAATGATTAGATAAACACAAGGCCCGACAAATGACAGGATGGATTGATAACTAGATCAGTTACTGAAACATTGGGTGGATGGACGGATCGTTGGTAGATGTGAACTTAAAGTAAATTAATCTGTCGATTTTGCCAACCATCCCATCAAACATCACGAAGACAATTGTCAGAAAGTTGAGCAGAAATTCAATAACAAATCTATCAGTTTAGAAACTGATCAGCTGACTGATCAGAAGTGATTTTGGTTGAGAGGAGGAACCTAAAACAGACAGAGAATATCCTACTAAAGGAGGATTACAAACTAAACACAAGCAGATACGTCTGCTTTTTTTAAACTTAATCCACAAAGTGTCTTCAAAACAGATTTAGTCAGTTTTTAAATAATTATACTGAGATTCACCGATGAGTTTCTGATTTGAGCCAGAACGTCTGAGCCCCGCGGTGTAATAATCTTTCATGCAAATGACTTGCGAAGAGGGATGATGCAACTTCAGACGCTGTTCTCTTGCTGCAGCACAAGAGTTTGGGGAAACGCTCTTTGATTTCTGAACAGAGACGCAGAATTTCCACATCAAAACCAGGAGCTTTAATTAACAAAACAGTTGGCAGCAGGTTTGACTGATAAACTCTCATCGCATTTGAACTGAGAGAACGACTTACCTCCAGCAGCCGGTCTCCTGCCTTAAGGCGGCCATCTTGGATGGCGGCCCCTCGGGGGAGAATGTTCTTGACGTAGATCGGAGCGGAGCCGCCGATGGGGACGTCACGCGACGTTATGCTGAAGCCGAGTCCTTCAGGGCCTTCGGGGAAAAAAAAAAAAAAGAGAAGACGGAAGATTTAATGGTGAGATTTGGTTTGACCTGAAGGCAGAAGTGAGTAAAAACGCGTTTAGATCCAACTGGCACGGTTCGCATGGATCTGATGTAAGATACGGCAACAATGGTGGAGATAGAGTACGGTTCAGAACGAGGAGGAGAACACGACACATGTATCTGGGTAATTACATCAGATGTTTACAGGAAATAACAGCCGACAGTGGGAAAAAAGGGGCAGATAACTGGCAAATGTAAAGAGTTACCAGATTTATGTCTATATTTAAACATATTTATATTCAAATAAACGCTTCGGTCTCCTGAAATAACCTTCACAGATTTTCTGGAGAATTATCTACATGGAAAATCTATAATCAATCATTTTCTGGTTGTCACTAAACTGACCAGAAGATTCCTACGTTTTTGACCCAGATCCTTTATGTCTGTTTTAAATTAAGTAAATATGGAAAAATAAGAAACGAAAGTATGTGGGAAACTAGAGCAAGAACACATGAAGGGAAGAAAGAACTACACCACAAATAAGGGAAGGAGGCAAAGAATAAGGTGTGGAAGGAAGAGAGGGAGGTAAGAAATAAGGCAGGAAGTGAAGGAACAAGGGAAGGAAGGAAAAAGCAAGAACACAAGGAAAGAAAATGAACTATTCAACAAAGATGGGTAAGTAGGACCCAAGGAGGAAAAGCAAGGAAGGAGGAAGGAAAGAAGGAAGAAAGGTAACAAAAACGCAAGGACACAAGGAATGGAAGAACTACACAAGGTAGGACACAAGGAAGGAATGCTTGGTGAGTAAAGAAATAAGGACACAAGGAAGGAGGAAAGAAGGAAAACAGAAAAGAAAATGGAAAAAGGACAGAAACAAAAGAAGGAAGATAAGAGGGAAAGAGTGGTAGGACACAAGGAAAAGTTAAAAACAGACGATCAAGTGAGATTGAATCCAGTGAGATTAAATCCAGTCAGGTTGAATCCAGTCAGATTAAATCCAGTGAGATTAAATCCATTAAGATTGAATCCAGTCAGATTGAATCCAGTGAGATTGAATCCAGTGAGGTTGAATCCAGTGAGATTAAATCCATTAAGATTGAATCCAGTCAGATTAAGTCCAGTCAGATTAAATCCAGTCAGATTAAATCCAGTCAGATTGAATCCAGTCAGATTAAATCCAGTGAGATTAAATCCAGTGAGATTAAATCCAGTCAGGTTGAATCCAGTCAGATTAAATCCAGTGAGATTAAATCCATTAAGATTGAATCCAGTCAGATTGAATCCAGTGAGATTAAATCCAGTGAGATTGAATCCATTGAGGTTGAATCCAGTCAGGTTGAATCCAGTCAGGTTGAATCCTGCTATAAATAAACTCAGTCACGCTTTGTGAGAGAGAAAGTTCGGCTAAGTCCTTTAGCTTAGTTTTCGTTAGCATGATTGGATGCTTCAGCTGCTGTTTCATCACATCTGTCGCCACCAAGCTGAGGAAGACCTCCTGTGAAAACCTTCATCCTGCAAAATAAGAATCCCCTGCTGTGCTAAACTTATTGTTAAATGAAGTTTATTTAAGGGCGATGCTTGTTTCATCAGAGTGCTGCCTTTAATCCCACAACAGTAAAGCATTTCCCATCCTGTTTCCTCAAACTAATCCCCACATTGATGAAGCAATCAGCAGACGGGAGCCTCTGCCGCTGCTTCCTCCGGTAAACCGGAGCAGGAGGAGGATCTTTCACTCATCAGCATGATTAGGACACACCTCAGCTATCTCCAGGACTCCGATTGATTCTGATACTCGGCAGGATTTACGAGGGGACAGGTGTCTGGTTTGAGGCGGGAGTTTAATCTGCGCTCGACGCCATTGGCATAAATCGACAAGAGGAGCCACAGCGGCTCCTGGGAACCGCCGTTAATCCCTGCGAGTGTCCGCTCCGAAAGCAGAAATGGAACAAAACGGGAGGAATGAGGACAGATGGCATCTTTGAACGTGAACGGGGTTAAAATAGTTGACGTTTTATTTAGCTGTGGCTTGTTTGTCTAACTAAGTTTTAATTTAGCTTTTAGAGTGTGTTAGCTAGTTTTTAATAGTTAAATATTGTTTTGTTTTTATTGGTTTTAGAAGTTTCTTTTTGTTTTCTTTTTCATACTTTGGTTAATTTTTAGGTGCAGAATTAAAAAAAAAGATCTAAGTATTTTGATTACCGTATTTTCCGGACTATAGAGCGCAGTTAAAAAAAAAAAAAGAAAAAAGGCGTACATATATAAGCCGCACCGGGCTATACGCCACTGATATCTTTTTTCGTACTTAATAAATCTGCCGGATTCTGTACTGCCATATCGATAGCCTTCAACTTAAAAGCGGCATCATATGAACTTCTTCGTGTGGGTATGAGTTTGAAGAAATTCCTCCGTCGCTGCTAGCATGTGCTAAATGAAAATCAGCGCTTTCCTCTTTGATTTCCAATTTTGACTTCCAATGATTCACTTCCTGCTAAAGAGCCCCCTGGTGGTTGAAGAAAAATCCACAGAAAAGCCCCACCGGTCTATAAACCGCATGGTTCAAAAAGTAGCGGCTTATAGTCCGAAAAATAATGTCTATATAAATCAATTGAGTAACGTATACTCAACAGAAGATTCGATTATTGTTTTACATCCAACTGACTTGGTGGTTTCTTCCAACTTTTGGAGTCGCCATTTTGTGCACTAGCGTAAGTGCCGAAGTGGGGTGATTGTGTGAGGGAAAAAAAAATTATTTCACATCAGTTCGAAAGGCTAAAAATAGATTCGTAAACACAAAAACAAAGGACATTATATCTATATATCACAGATACGAATACATGTGCAGAACGGTTTTATAACAAGTTTGGGTTTTTCATTATAGTTTAGTTTTATTCTTTTGGAACTATTTTGTCTAATCCAGCTAGTTTTAATTAATTTTTAGAAATTGTTTGCTAGTTTTCATTAGTTAGTTCATATAGGATTGTTTTTCTTCAGACTACTCCTTTTCTTCCTGAACTTTTGTGATGTGTTAAGATGTGACATGTTAATTTTAAACCGTAAATGAAAGAAATAAAAAATAAAAAACAGTGAGGAATATGGAGTATAGTAATTTACCGATAAGCTGCTTGAGTGGACGGGAAAAAAAAAATAATTTCACATAAGTTCAAAAAGCTACTAAATAGATTCATAAACACAAAAATTAAATATTTTAGTTGTTCAAATTAGTTGCAGTTTTCCCCATTAATTATTTCAGTTTATTTCTCAGTTTCAGTTTTTATTATTCGGTTAGAGTTGAATGTAGCAAATTGAAGGAAGCAACAAGCAGCTGGGTGCTGTTTTTTTTTGTTGTTTTATTTTTGACAGTCTGCATTGATCCCAGTCCAATAAGAGCGGACAGATTTGGGTGAGGATTTCAGTGACACACGATGCAGCCCCGTCAGATTCCTTTCAGGGACCAGCAGCTGCTTAGCAACAAGCTTCCTGGCGCCAACACCTGAAATCCTGCTGGCAGAAGATCACACCACCTGGGCCAGCTGTCACTCAGAACCGGCACCGCAGAGAAGACTCAGTCCTGACCCAGACTGCAGCTTTATTTGCTTCTTTATCCGGTTTCTGAAGGTTTAGACCAACAGGTCTCACTTTCACATCAACTGGACCGATTCTGGTGATTCTATGGACGCTTATCAAGATCATTTCTATGTTAAGATAAGGGAATGGCTTCTTTAGTTATTAAAAAAAAACATTGCAGACAAGTTTTATGTGATATGGACTTAAATTTTTATCACAATATTTTGTAGCACTATTGTGATAATGATAAAAATGACGATAATTACTATTTACTGCTTCTGTTTTAGGTAACTACATGGGTCTGACTGCAATCACGTCCCCACAAATACTGCTCTTAAAAAACATTTCCATTTGTAATATGCTTCTTTAGGATACCAGTCACAAAAATTTGTGATTTGTTTCACTAAACTGCACACAGTTTCAAATGATTAACGATACAATAAATGCTCTGAAAGAAGCTAGAAGGTGTAACAGACAAAAATCAAATAAATGCCTCCATGTAACGGACATGCTCCATTAATCCGTCCTCTCATGCTGAAACTGAAGGTAGAGGAACAGAAACCATCGTTAATTTGATACCTGCGATGGTATAATTGTGATTGGAAAGCAAGGAAAGTCACGGATACCTACCAAGATGGCTGTCACCTACAAAGTTTCCGGAAGAGTGACGTCACACGAGAACCATGTATTACCAAAAAATGGGTGGATGTTTTTTTTTTTAATAAACGCTTTGGCTGTTTTTAGAAGCCGTGGAAACCAAAATTTGGTACAAAATGTGAATTGTGCATAAATAGTCCCCTTTAAAACATGAACGTTTTCAGAATAAATGAACTTATTAGACTTAAAATCCTGTAGGTTTTATTTCAACTCACCTTTCTTGAGTTGAATGTTAAACCGCCTCCCCACTTTTTTGGTATACCCCGGCGTGGGCGTCGCGTTCATCCCCCTCTGAGGTGAGTGGGTGTGGCCTGTGGGAGGTTTGGCCGCCGTGACGGCAGGGTGGGTCAGATGTGGGTAGCCGTTGTTTGGGTCCGGGTGGGTCTGTGTTTGGGATCCGTGGCGGTTTATCCTCTGTGGGTTGTGATCGATGCCGGACAGCGAGTCTGGGCTGAAGTGCCCCGAGGAAAACGAGGGATTCCTCTCGGCGTGCGACAGCTGCTCGTAGTGGGCCTTCATGGACGACGGCACCACGTGGAACATGATCACCGGGGAACACATGGCCTGGCGGAACATGCTCTGTGCTCTAGAACAGGGACAAAGAGGAGAAAGACACAAAAACAGGAGGATAAACAGAGGAAGTTTTAGTTTGGGTATGAAAAGAGCATCACACACTCATCCAGTGTTAATCACGCCGCTGCCTGGTGAAGCACTCCACCTACCAGATGTCCATCTTCGCCCACCTGAACAATCTGACATGCTAATTAACACTTATTGCCAACGCAAGCAGCACTAAAAAGAAACCGAACCCTCCCCGACTCCTCCATCACATAATCTTCTCATTTGGCTGCCGATGAAGCAGACCGCTACGCGTCGGCTTGTTCACAGAAAATCCTCTTTAAACCCCTTCAGAAGGTGTGAGTGGAAACTTGTGTTGCCTTGTTAGCACCACCTGTTTCCGTGCAGCAGACCCTGACAGCTGAACGGACGTTTAGGAAACTAAAGGCTCCAGAATTTGAAACGCTTCCCCCTCCTATGGACTAACAACTTAAACTTGAAGGGTTTTTTGGCCGCATATTCCCAGCTGCTAATAATGTTCCTGAAAGACGTCGGGGTCTTTTCACGGCATCTTTAAAATTTTTGGCCTGAAAAATGGAGTGCCAGACAGGATGTAATATGCAGCGCGCCTCTATAAAAACGCCTTTTAATACTAAGGACAACTGCTGCTCTTGTAAAGTGCCTTTGCCTGGAAGGTTTATTCTGTCTCTCTCTGCAAAGGTTATGTTTCAGATGCTGGGAGGCGAGCTTTAACATAACAGGAACAATAAGGATTGAATTACTTTTTATTCTACTGCCAAGAAACCGGCACTGTGCAAAAGTCTCGAGTCGTGTCTCATTACTTTATGTATTGCTCTTAAGAAGTCAGGATGTCTTGCCAAGTTTTTCTACAGCTTTCATTGAGATTTGCACCAATCCACTTCTGATACCGATACCTGAGGTTCAGTACCAGCCAACAGCGATCGATACAGAGAAACAAACCTGAATTGACTTCAAATGTTTTTTTGTTTTTTTTTTTAACAAAAATTGAATTACAAATTTATTTGATAAGTCTGCAGCAGTACAGCACAATTAAATACACCAGTAGTTTCACAAGCTTGTAACAACTTTCATTTGTTCAGTCAGTGTAATAAGGAGAATAATAACCAATGTTAAAAAAATAGAGAAACTGACAAAAATAATGTAAAATAAATTATAAAGCACGACGTCGCTCAAAGCACAAAGCATAGAATTAGATTGAACAGATCTGCTCTTATGGATCTAGAACTATTTTCAATATCGGAACCGATAGATATTAATATTGGACCGGTGCATATCTAGTTTTACTTTTGTGTTTAGGGGTCTTTGCATTCACTTCTGTTCAACACTCTAACCGACTGTTTACTTTCACTCAAACTAGGGGATAATCTGTGCTGACATGCAGGTTACTCTTCAAAAAGTAAGTAAAAAAAAACAAAAAACGTGTAAATCTTATGAAATGGACAAATTTCGTAAGAAACAACTAACCGATAAAGTCCAGGTAGATTCTAGAAAACATAGTCATGGCTGCCATCAACATTGTAGAAATTAGCAATTCAGTATTAGCTTTTGGTATGTTAGCATAGCACCTTAGCATTAGCAGAACTAATGTTCATCTTTTGAGCTTTAGGGTTAGCACAACTAACTTTTCAGTTAGAGATGCTCACTACTGGTACATAACTGAAAACTTTTGCACTACATTTCTAACTAAAAGTGACTTCCTTTATTTAAATTTTTCTTAGCTTTGCTACTGACAGAGGGAGCATGGATGTTAAAGCGTTGACTTTTAAAAATAAGAAATTTTGAACAATTCATGCTATTATTGAATGACTTGTTTGTTTTCTAAATTAGAGAACATATCCAAGTCTTTTCATAAAGATAGATCTATAGATGTGATAGATTTCTGTCTCATAAGAACAATATTGATGTGAACAAACTTCTCAAAAATAAAAAAAATAAACCCACAGCAGTGAAAAGCAGGAGCTATAAATGTTAACAGGCCTCCATATTTAGGAATGAAGAAAGTGTTAAAACAGGAATCAGGAGAAGCAGCAGCACAGGGACAAAAGCAGAGAGGATTTCAGGGTCAGCATCAGAAGTTAGGAGCTACAGGAGCTAAACTGGGAAAGGTTAGCGTTGCACTGCGGCAGACATCAGAGGAGCCTGGCAGGAGAAATGCAGCGGATTACAGTGAAGGGACAGGTTCGGGATTGAAGCAAAGATCAGACGTTAGAGCTCCAGAAAACTGAGCCACAGCAGCAGCTTCAGCTTCAGGCTTACTGTTCGAATCGGATGTTTCGCAGGTCTCCGTTATTGATACGGATGATGCAGTCGTTCTCCTGGAAAAGGGCCTGGTGCTCGGCCTTCCCTCCCCTCTCCAGACGCTTGACCAACAAGCCAAGAGTCCTGAAAGGTTTGAAAGCTCATGTCAAACAGATTCAACACAAAATAAAACCCCCAAAATAAATACAATAAGAGTTTGATGAGTGAAGAAATACAAAATGATCTTCTAAAATTAGGCTTGTGTCTCACAGAGCGTCCCTCCTCCACTCAGCTCCTTCAGACTAGCCAGCAGCAATTAGCAAACAGCTGGTGGAACTGCTGAGTTTAATATATGAGCTACTTCTCAGTGGAACGCTGGTAAAAACATTGTTAAAGGGTTAATGTGGTGACTTCCTGAAGGCGGAGTTTCAGAAAGAGAAATGTTTTTAAAGAGACAGAGGCCCAATTTCAAGGAGGTAGATTAGGAAATAAAATTTTATTTAAGTCATATTTTTAATATATACAGCTCTGGAAAAAAATCAAGAGACCACTTAAAATGATCAGTTTCTCTGATTTTACTTTTTATAGGTAAATATTTGAGTGAAATGAACATTGTTATTTTATTCTATGAACTACTGACAACATGTCTCCGAAATTACAAGCAAAAATTTAGTATTTATTTGAAAATAAGAAATGGACAAAATAAGGAAAAAGTTGCAGTGCTTTCAGAACTCAGGTAACGCAAAGGAAACAAGTTCATCATTTAGAAACAGCAATACTAATATTTTAACTCAGGAAGAGTCAGAAATCAATATTTGGTGGAAAAACCAGGAGGTTTTCAATGGGGTTCAATGAGGTGGGCTCTGAGGTGTAATATATGTATATATAAATATATAGCTTTTTTATAACAACTGAAGGTAACATAGCTACTTTATTGTGTTATAAAATAGCACTTTGTGAATGGAAAACACTTAATGCTGCCACTTTGAAGGTCCTTATTTAGCTACTTTATTCCCTTTTTCACCTCTTATGGAAACAGCAGTGAGGCTTTATGTTTAATAAGTAATCACAGTTTGGATGCTTTGTACATTTCAGGTTGTGCTTGGATAATAGTAGAACCTGGATTGTGCCCTAATGCATAAATTAGATCTTATGATGGATATAAAAATGAGGTTGTTATTTAAAGCTCTTTGGTTTTTGCATCATTCTGCAGGTATTGAGAGAAACATGGTTGCCGCATCACATATAGAGAGAGAGAATGTGCAGTAGCTCTGCTGACAGTTTGCATGTTCACAGTTTCCTCTGCTGAGTTTCTAGGTGCTTCAACACCCCTTAACATCATTAAGCTCGGGCATAAGTCGCACTGAGGGAAGCCACGCAGAGCAGGCACAGTGGAAAATGGTTTATGCCCTCAGAGGATAAGTCCACCTGGAAGGATTACTGACCGGCACCTGAGGAGCAAAATCAGCCACAAAATACCTCACAAAGCTAATCACTTCTTCTTTACATTGTTATTATTTTCTAGAGGTAGCGTGAGCTCATGAGTAAATTAGGTTGATTTCAATATAAAATGAAAAGTTCAGGAGTTTGAAAAAGTACAGAGAAATTTTTTTTGATTGAATCATAGGAAAAAAAACACAATGTGATTTGCAGAAGAGGAGGAGAAGCCATTCCTCTGATGAAAGTCAGGCTTCTTAATCTTACTGCAACGCTCGAAATGACGTTTGTCCCAATAAAAAGAAAAGTGCATTATAAATTTGCTTTTAGGCTGATTAAGCTGAGAGTTAGAGGGAAAGGGGATATTATGCTTTGGTTTGGAAGAGTTTTTCTGAGTTCATGGGGCAAATTCATGCTTTTATGGTTTATGAAGTTGCAGGATGCACTGCAAAAACATAAAATGTTACAGGTAATTTTGGTCCAGTTTCTAATGCAAATATCTTAGTTCACCTGAAAAAAGACAACCCAGCTGGCAAGTAACTTGTTTAAAGTCATTAAATATCCTTAATATTGATAAAATGGCAAATTATTTCATATAAATTGGGAAAAATGTTATAAGTAAAATAATCTGTCAGTGGAACTAGCACATTTAAAAAAAAAAAATCTATATTAAGGAATTATCATCTTAAACCAAGCTCCTATATCCTGCTAAAAAGGTAATTTTAAGATAATTTTGTCTCATTTCAAAGATGACTAGAAACTAGACCAGATTTTGTAAGATTTTGTGTTTTTGCATTGCGAAATATGGAGCTCAAAAGCGGTTTCTGTTCTTTTAACATCTGGAAATGTAAATTTTTCATCTCAAATTCCAGAGTTTTCTTTGCTGTACTGGAATCCTGCTTGTCTCTAAACCAGATGTTAAATTCAGCTTTTCTCCATGTGTGTTTGCAGGGAGTTGAATGTTGTGAACGCAGCTACGCAAAAACATATTGAACAGCAGCCATGTTGGAATATGATGGCCATTTGAAAAGAAAAACCACCCTGATGGAAAATCAGAAACTGGGAAATGGTTTCACGATGCTAAAGCTGGAAAATGAGTGTGTATGTGTGCGTTTGTTTGTAATACCTTGTGGGGACCATTTTCCTGACATACAACTTTGTGGGGACCCACTGCTCCTTGTGGGGACCGAAGCCTGTTTTTGGATCAGGGGTCAGATTTAGGTCTAAGGTGTGAACTGAGTTTTGATTAGGGTTAGGATAAGGGCATGGGTAAGGTTTAGGCTGCAGAAATGAATGGAAGTCAATGGAAAGTCCCCACAAAGACAGCCATGCAAACATGTGTGTGTGTGTGTGTGTGTGTGCGTGTGTTTCATACGGATGGATTCAGGTTTGATGGAGTAACAGGGCATCAGAGAGGAATGTCTGTTATGCATGTATATTTGGGTCTGATGTGATCCAGAACAGATTATATTACCAAAAGGAAATACTTTAAGTAAATCACCAAACTTGTACTGAAAGAAGTGAGGAGAGGTTTTGATGATTAAAAAACATAACAGCTTTATTTCTTTTAGAAATGTGAAGTGTTTTTGTGTAGGTTTTGATCATTCAGAGCCCTTTTTTTTTTTTTGGTTAATTTTACCTGCGGTCCCTGCCACTGAAAGGCACCACGTGGATCCCCAGAGGCCCGCCGTCGTTTGACACCTCCACCAGTTTCACAATGTCTCTGGGAGACGGGTGGATGACAGACGCAAAGGTGGCAGAGGGTGGAGGGGGTGTGGGAGAGGAGACACCATGTGGGTAAAACAAAAAAAATAATAACAAGAAGAAATAAAAAGTAAATATACAACAAAAAAGGCTCCATGTTAATTCAATCCCCTTTTTACACTTTTAGTTGCTCCATTTCATCCTAACCTGGTTTTATTTTGTGCAATGGAGAATTAAGGTCACATTAAGAAAATAAAAGAATAAAATTACTAGAAGAAAGTAGAAATAATACCAGAATAAAGTTGCAGTATTACAAGAAGAGTCATGATATACCGACTTTATTCTCATTGTTACCTTTTATTTTTGTACTATTTTGACTTTATTCTCATACAATTATTTTCATAATGCTGTGACTTTATTATCAAAAATTTACTTTAATCTCATATTAAGACTTTATTGTCACTCTTGTACAACTTTCCTTCCATAAAATTATGACTTTATTCTCATAATACTATAATTTCTGATTCTCACCAGAATTAATTTTTATCATATTGTGGCTGTTTTCATAATTTATTATGTTATTTTTGTTTAGAATGGCCCTAATATGCCGTCATAATTCTTTACCCAAAATGAAAATAATTTATCTTGTGGATTTAACCACCAGATATCTCTGTGTTGTGTTTGTGCAGATTATTTTCTAAAGATTACCATCCAATTGTAGTTCTGGTCCACATTAGTTCCAATCAGCCTGATAAAACGTGAAGTTATGATCAAACCAAAATATCCATAAGAAACTTTTAATGTGATTACTGGAGTTACAAAAAAGTTACAACAAAGCTCTAGTTTGTTTTATTTTTTTATAACTCATCAAGATTGGAACTATGCTGGATTCACTGTACTTAAATGAAATGGGAAAATGCTAGGAAAGCATGAAGTGGACAAACACAAAGACAAATTAACAAGTCCTGGTCATTTGATCTTTTCTTTTGGTCTTGCAGCTCAAAAATGAGGAATTTTTTTTTTTCTAAAACTTAACCTGTTTTGATAATTGAGGACTTGAAGCAATAATCTGCTGCTTGATGTCAGGATCTGTAATTATGTGACTCTAAAGGTTTTCTGGTTTGATCAGGGCTCAGTATAAAAGGTTATAAAAAGGTGAATTAACAAAGAGCCTAATTAAATATAAACAGAAAATAGGAAAAAATATTGCAAAAGAGACAAAGAATAACAAAAACTTCAAATAAATCATGATGGAGGAAGACTTCAAAAAAACAAAACTTTTAAGACCAAAACCCAACTTGTGCTGCTACATAGTGAATATAGATAATGTGCAAAAGCCTCAAGGCTATGTTCATTTCTTTATATTTTCTTCTAAGCAGCTTTCTCCTTCATGGAGATTTTTAATGTGGTCTTCTTGATACTTGGGGTGGTTTTTTTCACCCATTTTAGATGTTATTTTTTAAGCAAACACCATGCAATACTGTACGTGTTTAGACTGAAAATGCTTCACAAAGCCTGGAAAAATAAAAATAAAAAATAGAGATTTAGAAATAAACGGATGGTTTGCTTCTTAACTTGTGACGGTTGTTGTTGGTTTGGACAAATTAGAGTAGAAAATATGCTCAGTCGTCAAATTATTGCAGAACAAAAGCAATAAAAGCACAAACAAAGCAGGACTTTTAAAAACAAACCTTGTTGAATTGATCCTGGGGAGTAAAAATGAGTTCCCTCAGGATAAATGTAACTTCCTCTGCTGAAAGAAAAGTTGTAAAAACTTCCTGACAGGATGTGGGATCAGCTCATCGGCTTGTTTTCACTCCATGTTGTTGAAATTTGGGCCAACTGGCTGCTTTTATCAGCACTTGTATTGTCATTTAGTCTAATTTTCTCAATAACAGAAGATAAAAAAACACCACAATGCAGCAAACACAATGTAGAACAGCAGATGCTTTTATTTTGGAAGAAAGGAGCAGGAAATGAAAGAGAAAAAGAGTAAAAAGACGCAGTTTATCCTTCTGCGATCCGCACAGGATGCCATGGCTTTTAGGAGAGGATAAACAATGTCAGTGACTTTGACCCTTTAAATCACAGGGGTCAAACTCAAGGCGTAGGGGCCAAATCCGGAACGCCATAAAGCTTAATGTGGCCCAGAAGGGGCATGTGAATAGAACCTTGAAAATAACTATAGTAAGATAAACAATATTTTATCAATCAAATGAAAGCAGTTTACAACGGAAGAGGGTTAGGACCACAGAAAAAAAATTCTGAATTTTTCTTAGGATTTTGACTTTTTTGTCAGAATCCTCACTGGTTTCTCAGAATTTTGACTTTTATCTCAGCGTTTACCAAAATTATTCTGACTTTAGTTGTCTAAGATGAAAATTTGAAATTTTGAGAAAAAAAAATAAGTCTGAAGAAAAAAAGAGGAATCATCTGAGAGAATAAAAATGTTGAGAATTCAAAGAACAGTGAAAATTCTGACATTTTCTCTGATTTTTGGCTTTAACCTTCTAGTTTACCAGAATTGTTCTATTTCTGAATTTAAGCAGAATTATTCTGGAGGGAAAAAATACATTTTGAGAAAAAGTCAACATTTGAGAAAAAGTGAAAATTTTGACATTTTCTCAGAATTCTGACTTTTGATCTCAGAAGATTAAAGCCAAAATGATTTATTTTTTCAGTGGCAGCAATCTTCTTCCATAGTTTCATATATATTCTGCCAAATTACATTAATCTGAAATGATGTTCAGTATTATTTAGCTATTTACTCAAATGTTAGAACGTTTGTTAATTGGTTTTATCAACACCAGGCCTTTAAGGACATTCATAATCTGCTTTAAATATAAAAAACCCACCTCAATGGTTCTAGGTGTGTTTTTTCCCCTCTCTCAGCTGTTTTCTTGGCTGTGAAACATGCACACTCTGGCATATTTTAAAAGCCGTCGCATCTAATCCGCTTGCAGCTTAGATGCGACGGCTGTGATTAGCTCGGGGAGAAAAAGGCCCCCTTGTTGACAGCTAGGAAGGCGGGAGAAAGCCAGATTCTCAGTGAAATCACAGGAATAATAACGCCATACCTGCATATTAAGCTGGAGGCATGCGACGGAGCAAAATAACAAAACAAAGCACAGTTGTTAATAACAGGAGCAGAACAGGTTAGCACGTGGGCGAGCTCTGACGGCGAGATGAGGATCATTCCGCTCCCACAAAAGATAATTATGTAAATCGGGGAGCGGGCTTAAAAGTGAGATTTTGCACAAACAAACCCGGACTGCGACACAGAACCTGCTGCACGGAGCTTTTCACACACGATTAAGTGTTGAAAAGAGAAGACAAACTTATTTATCCTGCACAAGAAACGCTGTAAAAACAAGCTGCTGATGAATTATCAGAAGAAGAACATCACAAAACATGCGTTTTATCTTTAACAGTCATGTGCACTTTGGTTTAATAAACCAAATACAATTTCCGACTCTATTTTTAGTTTTGAACTTAAACTAATAGGTAAAACTACATTTTCAGATGAGAGTTCAATAGCGAAAATGTTGTTTTTCAATAGAATAGCTGTGTAAAATCTGTCTTGAAACTAATTTAAATTCAGCAGAAAGGTCACCTCACTCAAGCGTTTCCCTTCGGATAGCAAACAAGAGGAAAGTGCAAACAGGAAGGCTAATTAATAAACCCGACTTGGCTGACTTACTCCAGAGATCTGACAGGGGTGTGCTCCATGCAGGAGTCGGCTCGGCCAACCGGCTCGATTCGCCCGTTCTCATCCTCCCTGCTCTCCTCCTCCTGCAAAACAAAACAACCAAGGATGGAGAGAAAGAAGACCGACCTCTGCTGCATGCCGAGTTTTCCTTCATATGTCTGAGGATTGCCTCAGATTAAAGCGATTAATAACTGCAGTGAGTCATCCTGATATGGTGTTATGAATCTGTGCGGTTCCAGCAGATTTAGCTTTACAACTTCTGGCAACAGGCAGCTGTCCTTGGCAGCTTCCTGCTACAAATTAGCTTTGATTAGTCGATTCTGCTGCAGTTTGTTTGTTTCTTCAGGTAAAAATAAAATAAAATCTCAGATTTTTTTCATGCAGATTCAACTTTAATTGATTTTTTTTTTCCTTGCTTAGTTTTCTAAAAAAGAAATTACAAGTAACAGAAAACATTTTCAAAAAGTGGCTTTAATTTCAATCATTCCTTTTGGGAGTTAAATGATGGAGTATTAGTGCCAGGTTACGTGATATTTTGCTTAATTAAAAGAGTATAGTCACTAGCAGAAAAAAAAAAACAATTTTACTACAAGAATGTCTTAAAATTGTTTTATTAATATTAAATAATATTAATAAAAATAAAAGCTTGGATAATTTATTTTTTGTTGATTTTTGCATCTCATATGAAATTACAATCTCATCCTCCTAAAATTAAGATTTTATTGTCGTATTAGTTCAATTATCATCATGTGATTTAATTTTCACATTACTACGACTGTGTTTTTGTAACATTACGACTTTATTCTCGTATCACTTTGACTGTATTCCTCAAATATTATAACTTTATTCTTGTAGTAAAAATGGAAAAGAATCAGCCTGGCCTCAAGCCTTCATCATAGAATTAATTCAAAGTCCAAATTAATGGAAGCTGTAAAAGAAACTTATCAAACAAGATGGCCGCCCCGGATGCGGTGACATCACTCTGAACTACGGAAAACCAACGAGTGCGTTAGTGAAAAGAAATCCAGATTAATCAATAAAATGTATCGATTAATCTCCCAGTTCCAGTTAACTGAACCATATTTTCTGTAATCCAGCTTTTTATGGTTTCTGGCTCCAGTTTTAGGTACGACTTAACCTTGAGAAAAGTATCTAAATGTTGGGCCCAGACCAAACAGATGGTACAGTGATGGATTCTGTGTGAGATTATGGGAATAAATTGGAAGAATCAGGAATGTTACATTACAGACTGGAGGAAAAAATATTCAACAGATATTCAGTCAGTGTGGAGGGCTGGGAGTTTCTACGACTCATCCCTTCATACCTATTTTTGTCTTTCTGTTCATGTGTTAAACTCAACTCAGGTTATTTATATCGCAATAACTTAAATGGATTTCTTCTTGCTGAATCAAGTGTTTGCCAATTTCTGATCACCTCAATAGGAGAAATGTTCCCTGATTTCAAAAGCTGCGGCTTGTAGTTCCAGTTTCCATTGTACGAGCAGACCGCGGAACAAACTCCAGCTCTACGTCAAAACCCTGAAAACTCTGATTAAGAACAAGCGGTCCATGCGGACCAGGAGGAAGTTGTGAATCGTTCATAATTTAAATGTAGTTGTTTAGTTTCACTGTTTATGTGCAGCTACTGGGGGCCACAGCCAAGTGGTTTTTGTTACCCTGAAGAAAAAGACACATACTCATCTGCTTGATGTGCATCTTGTGTGGATTCTGTGTTAAACTTTTTGAATATTAATTAAACGGAATTAAATTTAAACGCAGTTGAATGTGTCAATATTGTAAAAATTGACGGGTAGAAATGGATTGACAGAATTTCTTTGATTCAGTGAGTCAAAATGACACAAAGAAAGAATCTAACGCCATGACTGATCCTACCTAAACCTGTCACAATAAGCAATACATAAATTAACAGCATGATAAATTAAAATGAGCTCAATAATTTTTGCATTTTACATTTGCATTATTTATTGTTTTTCTCTTTTCTCTCTCTTTCTACCAAAAACAAAAGTTTTCGGTCTGTTGTTTTGGTCTCAACTACGAAAACATCATAATTCATATTATTTGATGCTTCTGTTGTTTTATTTATTTATTTTGGATATTTAAAATATCTTCCAGTTCCAGTGTTAAATGTTTATTAGAATTTAAAGCTTATTGCTCTTTGAGAATGTGTTTTTGCAGTATTACTACCATTATATTACTTGAAAATGGTCTCCAAACAACAATATTGTTTATCGCGATTTATCGTCCAGCAAAAATTTGTTACGTTGACAGGCCTGGTCCTACCTTCACTAGTTAACAAGTCAGGATCTTTGAACGCTTCATCTTTGGAGAACAACTTGGTGAATTACTGCCCCCTACAGTTCGCAGCATGCTATTGCTAGGATAAATACAACCTTATGTCAGATTTCTTCTCCATGTTGCCTCCAGTCGTCCTTTTAAACGTGTTAAAATCCTCAAACCCGACTGCTACGAACCCAAAAACGAAGCTGATTGGCAAACCTGCAGACGCCAGGAGTTGCAGACTGGAGGAGGTCTTCCTAACGTATAAAAATACATGCCCTTCAAACGGTCTACCGTCTTCAGACTCACATCGCCTTTGTTCTCCTCACCCGTCACACTGTGTGTATATGTTTGAACAGTCGAGTTGAGCGCGCACACACACTCACACACTCAGAGGGCACCGTGAAAGTAGAAAAACGAGAAGCAGAGGAAAAAAAAGGTCATTAAAATTTCAGGGCGACACCGGAGAGGAGAGACGAGCGAGCAGCAGCAGCGGCGGCTCAGACCTCCCCGGCAACTGGCCTCATCAGTATGAAAATGAGCCTGCCGTTACCGTGGCTGCCGTACGGTTGCCATGACACTTTGGTTGCCTGGAGGACATGCCGCTGCAGGGCGGTGGATGAATGCGGGCATGTGTGTCAAACAGGGTGCAAGGACTTTTGACTGGTAGGAGAAAAAATGAGGCGACGTCTCCACTCAAGATCCAGACACTTAAGCGTTTATTGGACGAAAAACCTGTAAATATTTGTAATTTACAGCTGCTTTAAATTCAGATTGGACCTTTCTTAGATGTTCTAGATTGAATATTTGCATTATTTTGACTTTTTAAGAGTCTTTACCTAAAGTAATAGCATCAAAACAGTTTAAACTTCATAAGCAAAACTCCAGAGATCTGTCCTATTCAGTGTCTCCAAAAAGATGTAGATCTGACATAATTAGTAACGTTTTCTTTAAAAATCAAGAAAACTTTAAGGAGTAACAATAGGCTACAGTCTTGAACTTTAAATTTAAAATTCTAGTGACTTTTAAGTGGGATTTTGTATTTATGTACTTATTATTGTAATTTATTATGCTGACATTAAGATTTGCCAAACTCGTTGTGTCATTATTATTGCAACAATGACAAAAAAGATTATTCTAGAAAACTATGAAGCCAGTTTAAAGCCAAATGAGTAATAATTTGGATTTTCTTTCTCCAAGCCTGTTGTGTAAAAATAAACGAATCTTTCAATGCAGTAACATAACTCTCTATGAAAATATTGGTAAATTCAGCCTGTAAGTATATCATTTTAGTTGCCAATAAGACGGCACTTACTGTGCTATAAAGTTTCACGTGGTTAGAGCGAAACAGATCTGCAGAGCGAAACAGATCTTCTTTCTAGGTCCTCCAGCATCATCGTTTCACCACGTTTTTCCTCTTCCTTTCAGTTTATTCTACAGTTTTTTTTTTTAAACGGGTTAAGTTCTGGGAAATGAGGCGGAAAAGTAAAAGCTTGATATTGTGTCTGGTTTGGTATCTCTGTGTTGATTTGAGCCACATGTTTTGGATTATTATCCTGTGGAAACACCTAATTTTTCACTGCACAAACAAAATCCTATCAAGTATTTTTGTCCACTTTCCAGTGAAAATAACAAAATAATACATGCTTGTTTTAATAATTCCTTATTGATGAAAAAGTATTGGTTCCACTGGGAGATTATTTCACATATGACAAGATATTTTCAACCTGTTATGAGTTAAATAATTTACTAATAGAACTAATAGTTTTTCATCAATATTAAGGATTTATTGATTTAAAACAAGCTCCTCTATTTTGCTGAAAAGTTACTTAAAAGTTTGTTTTGTCTTATTTTAAGATATTTTCAGTAGAAACTAGACAAAAAATACTTCAAGATTTTGTGTTTCTGAAGTGTTGAGCCGTTTTCCGTTTACTGGCAAATACCAGGAATTTTATATAAAATCTCCTGGTATTTGTGTTTTTAAATCTAAAAGGAAAAAATTATTCAACTATATATTTTCTCAACCTGTCTGATGGATAAAATTAAACCTAAAAAAGTATATTTTTTACCCAAAGTGGGGTTGATGTCTCCGATAAATGGAGGAATGAAAGGTTGTAAACTTTACTATGAGATATTAGTTATGCTTGTAGTGAACGTGTATCGGATCAGTACCGGCCGATACTGAACCTCAGACATCTGTATCGGTAATGAAAATAATGGATAATATTAGTTTCTCTGCTTTCTGTGCCGGAAAGATGTGCTTCTACCTAATTTAGATGTTTTTCTTTTTCAGTGTGAGAATTTGCTGCTGCAGTTGAACAATCTTTACAGGAAATGCAAAACAGCGAGGCAGATGCTGAGTTTCAATCTAGAAAGGGAATGAAGCAAAACCTGCTGCTGATTCAGGGTAATTATAAGTTTTAAGCTGCTTTGTTGCTGACAGACTCCTGAGTTTAGCAGCTGTGAATGACAAATGGAACAATAAACTCCAAGTGCTCCAACTTCTGGCTGAAAAGTCCAGCTGGAGACACTCGGAGAGACACGCCGCCATCAGGACGACGCCCACTCCCGAGGCAGATTGATAGCCGCTTTAATAATTCAGGGTTAATGGCGAGCAGAGCAGACAGGCAGGTAGGCCGGGCTACGAGTGTTTTCCAGCCGAGTCATTGTTTGCTTCCTGGATGTGCGGGGGGAAAAAGGCAGAGCCGGGGGCTCATTAAAGATTAATGGGAGATCCATCGGGGCCTGTCCTTTCTTTCTCTCAGAGTAAATGAAGTGGTTCTGTGGACCTAAGGAAGAGACTCGGCGCAGTAATGAAGTGCTACCTGCTCCTCCTTTACTTGCTACTTTGATCATGCATGTGGATGCATGCAAACGCATCCAGCTCTTTGAAAAACAAACAACTAAACAGGTGTAAAACATCACAAAGACTCAGAACCTATTAGTGTCTTGATTTGAAGCTAATGGGAATAATACGTTTTCCTTTCCTCAGACTCCACTGGGAATAATGGGACTGGACAATCAGGTCTTTGAAATAGCTGAAATTTAAAAATACTTGATTAATCCCAGATTAATGCATTATAAAAGTTTCCTCAAAGAGTTGTAGATTCTGATGGTTGGTGGCAGGAAAAAACCACCTGTAGCAGTCTGTGTTACAGTGACTTGGACAAAGCTTCTGACTGAAGCTGTTGTTGTCTAGCCGTCTGATGACGAGGAAGATCGTAGTTTTGGCTGATATTGGGTGAAATAAGAGCCCCATAAAATAAAATAAGATAAATATATACATTGTTTTTATTTCATTATTTATTTGGAGTATATGCTAATTATTTACAACTGTTTAAATGACTTAATTTATTCCATAATCGGTGGAAAAACTTTCTGAAATACATTAAATAACATTACAAAATAAAATTATGAAATAGAGTATTTGCTATTAATTAACAATATTTTTTATTCATAACTGGTGAAAAAAAATGTTAAGTAGTTTTTGCAAAATAAAACACCATTATTAAATAATTAAAAAAAAATAAATGCAGTTGTGATTGACAAAATAAGCTCCCGCGTTTGAAAAAACAAAAATTTTTATGTAGTTTTTATTTCATGGGGCATATATTTATTTGACGGAGTATTTATCAATTATTTACATTTTTAATTATTTCATAAAATAAAACTTTTAAAAAACTTAAACACCATTATGAAATAAATAAACCAACTAGGCTCCCACATTAATAAAAATATTTTTATTTCATTTGGACATGCTTTGTGATGGAGTATGTTAATTGTTCTTTTACTAACAGTATTTATCAATTTAATTTTCAATAAAACTCTCTCCATATTTAACATCAGTGTGACCAATAGCCTTAAAATTTGGAGAAAAAGCTGAAATCCCTCCAGTTCCACTCAAGAAATTTAAAAGTTTATTTGAAATATGTTCTGCTCAGAGAGAAAGAGTGAACGCCGGTGTTTGGGTCAGAGAGTGTTTGACCGTTTCACAGAAAGCAACAAGAAACAACGACTCAAACACTCAACTCCCCGCAGGTGAGCACTTTGCTGATCTGACAGAGGAGCCTTTGCATTTCCACTCAACCCTTATAGAAAGCACTCAAAGCTCATCAAAAGCTCCCCGAGTGGACGATAAAACATGGCGGCGCAAAACCTTAATTACTGGAAAAATCCTGAAAGTAAGAAAAACCCAGGAGATGTCAACCTCGAAGCAGCCAGTAATTAATTTAAAGCCAAGAGTTTCATTCGTTCAGAGTTGAATGTTGTGGTTTTTATTTAGAAATATCTCTGAAGTATCAGGCAAACAAGGTGGGCCTCATAACGTTTAAATCACGGTGAGTAACTGGAATCTTCCCACGACGTTTGACAGGTGTCGATGCTCGACTCGCCGCAAGACCGCAGCGCATCATTAACAGCAAGCGCTCCAATCCCTGCGCTAATTCAATTAGTCTCTCTGGAAGACAGTTTGATAATGAGATCCAGATGAGCGGACGGTGTCGTCAATAACCTGAGGATTCACTGAGTCGAGGGGGCATCATCGGGGATTTCTCACCCAGAACAGCGGTTTCTGTTTGGGTTTCAGCACTCTGTTCTCCAAAAGAGTTTACTATTCCTCCACGTTTTTACATTTGTAGGTTTCAAATGTTGGTCACTTTGGAATATAGTGATTAAATTCATAATAAATTATAGTATGGCTCATCTTGTAACGAACAAAGAGTTTGCTTCTGTAGTTCATCGACAAACTACAGGTGAATGCTGCCACCAGTGCTGCGTTTTCATTAAAATGTGCGCAAAACTTTGAGAACTTCAATTGCGAATACAAGTTCGCAATTGCAGTGTTTCCATTAATTAAGACATTCAATTAAAATCCCACATGAACAAGTTTGTTCACACGGTAAGTCATTAAAACATGTCTTCTTCATCTTCTTCATGGTTTGAGCCAGTAGAAACATCCGGTTGTTAATCATGTGTTTCCATTGCAGTTTTGCAAATTTTTAAATGGCTAAGAAAAATCCCACCTCATACTTCCGCCAAAAACTTTTTATCAAAAACAAGAGTTTTATAAAAACTTGCATGCTTCCATTAAAGCTGCATCATGCAACTTTTATAAAAACTTTTTTTTTTTTTTTTTTACATATTTGTTTAAACTGTTATAATGTCATGACAGCTTGGTAAGAAACAGATAATCTATGAAAAAAGTAAAAAATACAAAACTGAGCTCCTCTGCCTTCACCCAGTGCCAACAAGAAACAACCAATCAGAGACAGGAGGCGTGTCTTAACGCTGTCAATCATTCCTGTGTGACGTTCCCCAACATCTCTGCAAACCCCAAACATACTGGACCCAAACCCAGACTTTCACCTGAAGGTCGGCTCTACAGGGGACGGGTTTTAAAAACAAACAGTCGCCGCAAAGAAAGTTATTTCAGATTTTGTGCTTTCTACTGTTATATTTCAGACTGAATTTCATCAATAAAAAGGTTTGGGTGGATTCCAACCTTTAAACATGCTGCGCGCCACCCTGGATTAAACAATTTTTTCACAGAGTCACCTATAAAAACCAAGGATACAATCTCCTGGAATATTTTAAAAAGAACTTCAGTGATGTCAAGGCAGGTGCATCTGACTGCAGATGTAATATCTACTAGCTAAAGATGTTCAATACCTAAGTGTGTACATGTAATTTCCCCCATTTCAACTTGTACTCTGGCATTTCTTTCCCAAGACACTTGTTAAAGAGAATATTAACCTCAAATGTCACCATAAGTCATGATTTGACCTAAATGCAGACATCAGCTATGTCAGGGAGAATTATGGAAGTCATAATGAACAAGAATCAACCCTATAAATATCAACTCTCACACCCAAAAACCAACCGGCTGTGCGTGTTCTAATTTTACTGTCTTTCATTTGGTAGCAACTTCATTTCAGCAACAATTTCTCAAAATAAGCTCTGCAGTCGACTCCTAAAGCCTCAGCATAAATCTCTCAAGGGTTTGGATCTCGCTTTATTATACCAAACAGTTGTATCCTGCAGATGATACGGAGCAATGCATCAGAAAACAGATTTCTTTTCCGCAGAGTGCAGAGGAGATAAAGTGAGTGATAGGACAAAAAACAGAAAAAGCAGACAGAGAGAATGATAGTCGGGGGGCACAGGCAAAGACAAACCGCGACAAAGCTCACTCACAGGATGAAGAACGACAGGTGGGAGTCTTACAACTTCAAATGTGGAAGGATTCTCTGCTTTTCTTTTTAGTTTTAGAACAAAAACTGCAGTTTAAAAATCTGCAAAAACAACGTGAGAAAGACTAGAAGCCGGCATCATAATCTGAGCTAGGGAGGGATTTTGAAATTGTCCTGCCAGACCGTCAGTTCCCGTAACACCAGAAAAAAAAAAACTCGTAAAAGCGCACATGAGGTCCAAAACACCGCATCTAGATATAGTTAAATGAATAATTATAGCTACAACAAAGTATTTTTCTTTCACTGGCTTTTTAAAAAATATATATAATAGTTTGTAGGACCACAAACATTTAGAAATGTTTCTCAGACACGTGACTGAATTTATTAAACTTGGCTGAATACTGCAAGGATTTTGAAGAAAGATCTTTTTTGTAGAGGAGAGTAGACTGACACCATTTTATTGATTTTTTTCGGACCTTCTTATTGGTGCTTGAGTACAAAAAAGTTTGTACACCGTTCATCTGAGATCTCAGTTTGAGAAATACTCTTGAAAATAAAATTTGTTTTTCTGATGAGTTGTTTCTGAAAAAATGCAACCATGAAACTTTAATGTTGAGCATCATGAAGCATTTCTAATAGCATGACACATAATCAATATCAGTAGATATCACATCCAATACAACATTCAATAATTTCACTGAACTTCCGATGCAGAACCACACAGCATTCTGGGGAATGTAGGCAGAGAAAAGACTTTAGCAGCTCAGCCTCTAACAGCCAGATAAACAAGGCAGGTGGAATCAACTCACTCACTCTTTGGTTACCTAGCAACTCACTCACTCGCTCTTTGGTTACCTAGCAACTCACTCACTCTTTGGTTACCTAGCAACTCACTCACTCACTCTTTGGTTACCTAGCAACTCACTCACTCACTCTTTGGTTACCTAGTAACAACCCATTGAGTAACTTGCACAGCAGCAGTTTCAAGTTTTGACTCCAGGCCTCATTAACGCTTAAAAATAAAAGCACTCGCGTAGCGTGAAAAGAGAAAAACGAGAACAGCGGCTTGAGAGAAAACTTTGTATAAAATTGGGAATGACAGGTCACTAGTTTTGCAGTATTTTAGATATTTAAAAACAAAACACTAATCAATATTTATTGATATCAACTGATATGAAGCACAAACTGATTTCCTCCAGAAAGAAAATATTTTAGGCAGAAACCAGAGATAAGTAGCTAAAAAAAAAAAAAAAAAAAAAAATGTTTGCCTTCAGATCACAAGCTAACCAGAGTTTTTTGCTATAAAGATCTTTACCTATAACTAATGTTATGGCACTGGAGGCATTTTTACAGCTACCATAAACCCTCTGTGTGCATATTAACCTGAAACAGACTCCATGTTCTCAGATTTATAGCAACAGCAGCTTCAGTGTCGAGTTTCTGCATGTCGTTTCATCGGATGTAAGGGAGCGACGAGCGGACCTGGGTGGGCTGCGGCTCCCAACGGAGCTGCAGCTATGGAGCGAAATGAAAGGTGAGGCCGGCTAAACTGAGACGAGGCAGCTGACAGCGACGGCAAACCTCACACACCGAGGACGAGATGTCACAACGAAGGCCATTATTCTGGATGACTCCAGCAATGGCCGCTGCGCAGAAGGAGAATGTTTCTCTAAATAAACGGCTTTTTCAGATGTTTTCTTCCGTTTGCAGCAGAAAACAATAAACATAAGTGAAGAACGAGTTTGTTTGATCATTTCTGAAGACATTTTCACTGCTTGTCAGTTCAGAGCAATAATTTCACTTTCCTCTTAAAATGCCAGCCGCTTCCAAATCAGATGGGGGCGATAGAGAGCAAAGTGAAGGGGAAAAATGTTTATTAAAAGATAAAAATAAAAATAAAGTAAAAAATAATAAAGCATTTTACTAATTTAATCCCAATTTTACACAAACCAGCATTGTGGAAGCATGTTCACGGTGGTAAAAGTCGTGTAAAAATGACATCAAGATGTATGTAGGTATAAAAATCACCCTGTGCAACATGCCTTCCTCGTAAAGGACATAAAACTGTCCAGCCTGATCCGGCACACGCATTCAGGTTGCCTTTTTCTCTTTAACTGCATGCTGAAGCATTTAACTGCTGTCACAATAAAAACAAGACTGCAGTTAGAGCGTCAACAGCATGTCCGCTCCGTCAACGGATTTTATACTTGATGCAGCAGCTAAACGGTTTAGATGATCTCTCTGGTGAAAATCAGAGCCTCAAAGGCAGCAGGAGCGTCTCACACAGTGGTGGGATTATAGGAAGGCTTTCACGTTAACTGTGAACATAAAATAAAAAGACTTCAGGATTTCTGTAGTTACTTTTAGTCAGTCTAGTTTTTTGCGGAAATTCACGCAAAAACAACAGATTCTTGCAATTTTTCATGCTAAGGCATGATTGTAATTTTGTTGTGAATTTTCTGTAAAAATGGTAATTTAAATATCAGATTTAAGAGATGCTAATTCCCACCTGCAGGTGGCAGTATTTATTACTTCTACTACTCCGCTGAATCAACTTTACTTGATATCAAGTTATAGTCCGTAGCGAAAAAAGAGGTAATTAAAAATGTTTGTGTCCAATCTGTCTGCTTTTTTTGCATCCTTTTTGTTCCATAAAATATAAAAATTTCTTGCAAATATTTCTAAAGTAACACCGCAAAATTTTAGAGGCTCTGTTTGTTTTTAGAAAAAGAATAAGAATTGTTGATAAGGCTACCTTTTTAAGTTTTTATGAATATTTGTTACCAGTTAATTACAAGACAACCCGAGGACAAATTCAATCCCAAAGGCAATTATGAATCCAGAAAGAGTAGCGATACTTCGTAGTAAAATTACAAAAGTGAAAGTAAAAGATACTCCTAAAAGTCATTTTTTTCTGATAAATTACTCAAATAAATGCAACTATTTACCACTGAACTCTGACTGTGAATTTGTGGATTGTCAGAGGAAACTGGAGTACCTGGAGAAAACCCAAACATGCACAGGGAGGAACTGCATTAGCTCTGAAACCAAACATGTAGAGTATTTTTATGTTACAGATGAAGAATTATGCTTTTCTTCCAGCGGGCAGGATCTTCTCTGCTCACCAGACGTTTAATAATCAGAGGCGTTCCTGTTCTGTCGTATCGTCTCCTCTGATCACAGCCGTTGTTGTCGTCCGTTTCATCCCGTCTTTGATCGTTTTATAAACCGCTGATAAACTCTCTTGTTCATAAACCCGCCAAGCGCAGCGGCTTTACATATCTGAGATTTTCATCTCTGATCTGTCGCTTTGCTGCACGCAACTCTGAACCTTCAGAAGCCTCAACAGGTGGATTTCGTTTCTGCAAATACCTGCCATCTGTCCAACCCGAGCAGGCCGCTCTTCTGGCGTAATTAGACTTGGGTAGCAGGTGACGAACACGTCGTTTTATGGCTGTGCAGGTTTCTGTAGCTGGAGAAGCCCCTCAGGTGAACGCTTCACCCTGGAGACGAAGAGAGCCGCCTTTCATCTCTCTGCTCCATGTTTCCCCATCATGTCCCACCCAGCTGGAGGGGAACCGCGCTCCCGGAGATCTCCAAAGATCAAATGTGGTAAGGAGAAGAAAAGCTCAGAGAGAAAGAAAAATGAGGGGAATAACATGAAGACCGATGTGAAGAGGTGGAGATTTACGGGTTCTGAGGCAAAAACTTATTCTTAAACTGTAAAAAGTTAAAATTCAGACGAAGATAGTTTAATTATAAAAGTTTAACTTCAGATTTGAAGAAGACAATTCTTAAATTAAATCATAGTTCATACACTTTTCCAACAGTAAAATTTAAGCACTTTTCAAGGTAAGTTTTCAAACTTTTCCAGCGCCTCATTGTGGCGTTAAAAACAATGCAAATTAACTAAAAAAGACTGAATCAATTCAATAATATATGATATAATTTATTAGTGGTGGTATTCTACATTATGCAGCAGGGAAAAGTCCAACTAAAATATAATAAAGTGTGTGTTTTGAAATGTCTCTCTCACACACAACATACACCTGACAGGTCTGAGAACAAAACACTAATTCAGCAAAAAAAAATCCCCCAATTTCAATAATGTGGTTTAATATATAAGATATAAGACGATCAATAAGTAATGGAGCATTGAGGAGTAATATATATTCATTACATTGAAGCAATCCAAACTAATCCTATTAAGGTAAATAACTTTCCATATAAAATGCTCAAACACAATATACAAAAAAAAATTACAAAAAATAAAATCCCTAAAAAATGTTATAAATATGTTTTCTGGCTTTTAGCAAATATAAATAATTTTGGTAATTTAAATTGACCTAAAACAAGGAAATTTTAGTCAGATTTAACTTCAGACAGAAAGGAAAAATGTGTTATTAGGTGTATGAAAATATTTGGTTTCAACTATAAATAATGTTTTTCTAATTTTAGCTATTATCCAAATGTTAGACTGCACTTGATTACAAATCTGTGCAGTTTGAATATCAAGCTCCTTCAAGGATTTTGCACCAAAATCAAGGACTTTCTAAACCTTGGAAACGCCTAATTGAAATTCAAGCATTTTCAAATAATTTCAAGCCCGCGTACGAACCTTGCATCTCCTCCTCTGAATGTGCTCTCTGCCTGTTTCCCCTTTTTCAGAGAGAAACTCACTATGAAGTGTTCAAGAAAAATACGATTTGACATAGAAACCAGGTTGAGATGGGACGTCACCTGGTCTGGCCGCAACTTCAGATGACAAAGAGGTTTTTTTCTTTACCTTCTCTGTCCACAGCAGAAGAAAAAAGGTTGATAGCATCCAGGACTCTGGATGATTTAGAGATCAACAAAGAGAAATCACCAAAGTTACACAGACAGCTGAGCAGAAGAACGACTGATGACAGTTTGAGAGAAGGCAGAATCCAGCTGAAATGGACACAGTTCGCTTTAGAGTGCAATACTCCCAAAACGTTAAGATTATCCATCCTAAAAGTGAATTTTATTGCCCGAGAAGCAGAAGACGTTTGTCTGATAGACATATTTTAGGAAGTATTTACAGTGCACTCCGCCTGTAATCAATTCAGTACTTACAGATGTTTTTGTGGAACATTATTGTCTATTCTGACCCACAATCCTCGCTTTATCCACCGCTAAAACTCAAGAAGGAAACGACGACTTCACACCCAATTGTGCAGCAATATGGCTAATCTCTGTGCCACACTGACAGCGAGCAATGGCTGGCAAAACATGGCGCTAGGCACTGAGCTAGCTCATTAAACATGCTGCTATCCAGTGGCTGAAGCTGTGGGAAATGTAGCTAGTGCTATGCTAGCTACTATGAAATCACAAATGTGCGTACAGTGCGTGCGGTAAGGGTGAGTCTTTATCGTATCGTTTAGCATTTATAATAAAACATTTCTTATAAAAATTTAAGCTAAAAAAAATACCTGACAGAAATGTTATCTTTGCTACTTTATCCACCGTTTGTTCTACAACAGCATCAATAAATATCATTAAGTTCAAAATATTGTTAAATGTATTTACTGTGTGCAGTTCAGTGATATAAATCACACTTTTTTAGTAAATGAAGAAGCGTATCGTAAATGGGAATGTTTTTCAGGAGAAAATGTGTTTGTGGCGCCACACAGTTGCATAAAAATAGGTAATAAATGGGCTTTCTAATCATAATCTTTATCAATAGTACCACAAAATATTGCAATAAAATTCTAAATTTTATTGCACGGCTCTCGAAAGTGTTAGGTAACCAACTGGTCAAGAGATCTAATCGATTCACTTGGTTTTCTTAATTGATATTGATCGTAATGCATCATTAGCCTAAAGCATGTTTGATAAATTAGATCGCTATTGGTTTCAGGTCTGAACTCTTGATTGGTTATTTTTGCATCATGCAGAAGCCACTTCATTAAGTTCAGAGGGTCTAAAGACCTTTAACTCAGCCTCGTATGCCGGCCACACGGTTCCTAAACAAGCAGCCTGGACAAAAAGACCACAATTACTGATAGGTGCTACTAAATTACATCTGATGACGGAATATCAAAGGCAGAGAGTGAAGATTATTGTAGGTGAGACGAAAGAGGAAAACAGAGGAGTAAGTGGAGACAATGAGAGAAGATATAATGATCTAATTTGAAGCCTGAAAACGGAGTAGTGAGTAAGAAAAAAAGCTGTTAGGTGTGAGACACAACAATAAGGTTCACAATACAGATGGAAAAGTGAGAAGAGAGTCAGACTAAAGGCTCATTATAACAAGGTGACTGCAGATTAACACTGAAGTGTTCAGACATCTGCAAACACAAACACACACCTACAGCATTTATCTGTGCATCCATTCACACACCACCAGCATATAGTACAAACAGAAGAGAAAACACACACACACACGCCGATTTACAGACACGCCAACCTGCAGGACTTCAGTAGCAGCTCCACAGCAGCACCTGCTGGCCATTCGCTCTGCACCTACACACACCCTGCCGTCCTGAAACGCCGCAGAGCTTCACTTTCATCCATCTAACCTCCAAACACGCAGCAGAAACACACTCACAGCACACAGAGCCGGTCTGAGCATGCCGGTTTTCCTGTGCATTATGCATGCACATTCAGGTGAACGTTCACACAGTCTGAAGTGATTTATGAGCATATGGCTCAGGCCGGCATGATTTATCCCTCTAAAGCTGCCGGGCGCACCTGAGGGACTCAACCCTCCGCCGCACGTACGAGCTGCACGCAAACTTGTTAGTCTGAAGGCAGAGCCGAGCTGTAAGATGTTTGTAGCACACGCTTCCAGTGTAACTTTGTGCTCTGTGTATATCAGCACTCCCGCATTCAAATGATGCATTTATTTTACGCATCAGGTCTGGAGGTGTCTGAGCGGAGTGTGTGCAGATGTTTCCACAAAGCCGTGAGGGATAACACTGATCCTCTGCAGGCTAATAACCGAGGACGCAGCAGCAGCCGTGCAAACAAAAACCGAATCAAACTTAGCTCTTCTACTAACATCGTAGGGTGAGAAACAAACTCGGTGTTTGTTACAGCTGGTAGAGAATTAGTCCAACCATCAACTGCAGCAAAATTAGATGATCGCAAAGAGTCTGAAAAGAACTGGAGTTTGAAGGAGATACTGCAGGCAGAATTTTTTGGACATTGTTACAATGTCTGCTGTTTGTGGAAACAACCTGAAGAGTTTTCACACCTCATTGTCCGGTAGACTCGATTTCGGGGACCAAATTGGCAACATTTCTTACATTTTCAACTGGTGCGGTTCTCTTTCACACTGCACTGTATCAAACAAACTAAACCCTTTTAAAAATCTGTTCCTCTCCTCACTTGTGGGGGCACTGCACCACTGAAGAAAACGAAACAAAAATCTGAAAAAGACACTGAGTGCAACTTCCTTCCTCACGAAATGTAAACAAAAATGGAGTGGCATCAGATTTTAGCGGTTGTAGGATTTCTATTTTGTCTTTGGTAAAAGACCACAAGACATTTTTCCCGCTAGCGCTAGACTCACGCGATTGATTTTGTGTATTTACCCATTTCTTGCTGTAGTCCATTTCTTGGTTTTGGAGCGGTCTTTGACCTAATTGGCATTCACATACACATTCGAACCGCACCAGAGTTCACTTCAACCGAACCGAGACAGAGGTTTGTAGATGGACCAGAGTTTGCTTTATTGGTCCACATCAGACTTTGATTACATATTCACACCTCCGCAAATGAAGTGGACTTTCTAGACAAACAAACTGGTTGGATTAAAACGAACTAAACAGGGCTGGTGTGAATTAACTCTAAAAGAAGTGTGACGTTTGATATGATGACGGCCGAACAAAAATGTAGGTGTAATGTTTTGACCGAGGTGTTGGGAATAGAGTCTGTTTTTTTAAAACGTTTTTCTATTTTCTTTTAGATTCATGAACCAATGTTGAGCAGGAAAATACATCACACTTCAAACTTTTCCAGGGTTTTCATTCTGTGTTGGAACAGGATATGGACTTTACTGTAATCACTGCAGAAAACCCAAACATGAACTTCTCATTCAAAGGCATTACAGAATGAAACAGACTCTCACAAAGTCTTAAAAACTGTCCTTGTAATGTCAGAAAACAACTGTTAGAAAACCAGCACAGAAATAACTAATATTGGCATTAATGGCTACAGAGCATAAGTTTGGCATTTGGTACTATTTGTATTGTTGTAATTTTTATGTCCTCATATTGTCTCTATTTATGGGGTATATAGAGTCTTTTATCATATTAGACTGTTTTATTAACTTTCTTAATCTGGTGAAAGCATCTTTTTTTAATGATCTTTGCATATTTTTCCGGTTTTAAATAAACTATTAAACTAAACTTGGACCACCAGCAGTAAACGCCGTCTGTTTCTACCAATTTCCCTTCCAGAAGCAAACATGGAGAAGCAGCATTCAGCTTCTATGCACCTCAAATCTGGAACAAACACCCAGAAAACTGGCAAACAGCTGAAACACCGAGTTCCTTTAAATCAGGACTAAAAACCCACCTGTTTTGCTTTTGAACCATAATAAATGGAGCTTTGAGTAACGTATTTGATGTGTATTGATGACGGCACAAAATGTAACGTTTGTTACTGGTTTCTTAGTTGGCGACTGTTTTTATGACGCAAAGCACTTTGAACTGCCTTGTTGCTGAAATGAGTTGTACAAAAATACTTGATTGATTGACAGATTGATGAAAGCTGATATCTTCAGCTTTAATCTCCACTTTATTTCGTCGCAGCGTTTCCACCGGAGGCCTCAGACGAACACAAAGAGCATCAAACAAAGGCATAAATTGGCGATTTAAAATAAAAAAGCTCCTACAAAAAGATCTGCTAACAAAGAGAGGAGATTTTCAAAGAGCAGCAGAGTGGATGCAACAAACACAAGCCGACACGCCGTGACACTTGGAGTCCGCGGAGACCGCCGTTCGCCCGCAGAGGTGAGGATTGAAGGCTGACCCAGACAGCGCGCCACACGTGTGTGTGTGCGTGCGTGAGTGTGTGTGTTGCGGCTTTGATTACTGCAGGTTCGGCTCACTGACACCGCAGGAGGCTGGCTCGCCGGCTTTTCGCCTCTTCCTCTGTAATTGGTTGATTTGCAATGCAGTCGAAGACTTTTCAGATTTTTTATTTTTTTTGACATATGAAATCATAAAAACACAAACACACACACACACACCGATGCAGAAACGACTCCAAGATGCAAACACACACACACAGCAGAGGAGGCCTGCTTCCGTTGTTTTGCAGCCGCTGCACCTTCAACCAGCTTTCATTAATACACACTCGACTGACAGCTCCCTTGTTGCCATGGCGACCCCCCAACCTGTTGCCAACTGGTAGCTTCAGGATCCTGGAACGCGGCTCCAAACCTTTGTGGTTCCTCTTCTTCTTAATCCCCCCCACCCACCCACTCCATCTCCGTACGTGTCGGCGCACACGTCGCCACTCCGGATCCATTCATTTGGACGCGGACCGAGCCGAACTCGCGGCATTCTTCATTACGCGAGCCTCCGTTCTGAAAGCGGCCCGCGCCGTGGTATTTATTCTGGGAAGATCAGATGGAGCCAACTCCAGGAAATTGCTTCGCCTAATTCATCATTCCCAAGCCGCTCTGTTCTAATTAAAATCACTGGGTATTCTATTCTCGGCGTCTGGTTCTTCTTCCACTTACTATTATAATTTGTCTTGATAAAGGTTTCCGACACTGCAGGATAAAAAGGCTCTCTCGGCTTATTTGTGCCAAATATTTTCAGTGCGACTGTTGTGTGAAAGGTCAATAAAAATAATCAGAAACTGGTTTCACTAGGAGAATTTTCTTCAGATTTACCCTTTTTTCACCACAACCTGCGACTCCTGACCCGAAAGTGGGAAAAATAAAAATAAAAAGATACAGTTTTTACATTTAGATACAACAAACTCAAGTTTTCAAGAGTTTTTGTTTTGTTTATCCAATATTTCCTTTGCATTTCTATAAAAATTACGCTAAAGGTACAAATAGTGTTTTTAGAGCTGTTCCAAATCTGTACTTTACAGACAAAAAGCTGAAATCCTAAATATTTAAATAAAAAGGCGCTTCTTTAAAAATAACGCATTTTCTAATTTCTAAGCTGTCTTTTTTTTTATATATTTGTGTGACATTTGCAGCTGGAAATTGGTTTTATTTGGCTGGTTTGAAAGTAAAAATGACTCCTTATGTTGTGAAAGTTGCAAACCCCATGACTTAAATTAACTGTTTTCTTCAAGGTCTGTTCAAAATGTTCTTCCTGTGAAAATAAATTATTTCACACAGGCGGAGTCACAACCACACCCAGACTTCTCAATCAAAAGCATAAATTTCCCCATAAAAAGATAAAATATACAAAAAAAAATTCAATTGATCAGTTACAGTTATATTGATTTATTTTTTAGATTTAAATGTTAATTTTATGATTTATTTCTGGATTTACTTCATTAAGGTGTTCTAGTTAAGTTTCTAGTGCAAATATCTTGAAATAAGACAAAAAAACAACTTTTCAGCCAAATAAATAAGCTTCATTATAAATCCTTCATTAGTTGATCATAAATGTATGAAAATATAGACGTAAAAAGCTCTAGTTTCAGTTTCAGCAAGTGGAAAAATCTACCAATTAAACTAGTACTTTTTCCACCTATATACAAGAATTATTAACTAAAACAAGCTCATACAACTTGCTGAAAAGTTACTTTTAAGTTAAGCTTTGTCTCATTTCAAGCGTTGTAACATATTTTCACTAGGATCTGGACCAAAGCTTCTTGGTAGGATGTTGTGTTTTTGCAATACTTTTTACGGGACTTTTGTTCTGTTGTTTTATGTGATTAATCTGGACCGGCACCAGCGCGGTTCTCATCATCCGGCCGTGTTGCAACATCCTTCCAGGAACAAAGTGAGCTTCTCCATCACAGAGACGTTAAACACTCACAGCAGACTGGGAGACTGGGCAGCCTGAGACGCTGTAATCCAACACCAAACATATACATAACATATGTAATGTGCTCACTTTCCATCCTTACATTTAGGTTCCAAGAAGCCAGAGTTTATTTTGGAGTCCAGGAGAAAAAAAAAAAAAAAGTTTCTCAGGCGTCTTGAACACCTTGTAACTTTTTTTTTTTTCTCAGAAATATTTTTTAGATATACAAATTTTCTTTTATTCCTCTAATTTTTATCTCTCAGTTACCCAGACGTGGAAAAGTCACCAAAAGTAAAAGAATGAACCGAAAAACGTAGAAAATAATTGTTAAATTGGGTCTTTGGGTTCCGTTCTTTGGTAATTTTCATAGTTTCAACTAAACACAAACATGGTTTGAAAGAAAGAAAATAAATATTTGTGTTGGTCAGGGTCAGACAGATTCATAATTTTTGCATATTTTTCTATTTGAATTTATTTAAACTCTATTTAAAATACTATTTTGATTGTTTTTTAAACAAACCCTTTTTTTATATAATTTGTTTTCATATTCAGTTCAAAATTACTTTATTAATCCTGAAGGAAATAAATGTTTTAACTCAAGAATAGTTCTGGATGATGATGCGATTTCCAGTAGCAGTCAGTATTGCAACAAATCTGAAGAGGCCTCTGACTGAAGATTGTTGCTGTGTTACAGTTTAATGACTATAACGACAAGCTAACAACTCAATATTCTGGGACATTCTGGGATATTTCACAGCAACACGTCCTGGACGACAGAATCAAGTTTTGACTAGCTCTGCTAATCCACTTCGTTTGCCTTTGCCGCTTTTCTTTAAATCTCTGTCTGTTCGAAAACCAGGCAGAGAGATGTTGGAGTAGGGGATATGATGGATGGAAGAGATGTTTTGAACTTCCTCCTTTTCTCTAGCAACGACTCAACAGGAAAAAAACAAAAACCTACTAAAAAGGACAAATCAGAGCTGAAGAAGCAGAGCTACTCCAACGTGCTGCAATTCTAGACTTATGTACTTACCATCCTCACTTTTACCATGGTCGCAAAACATTTTTCAAAAATATTGTTCTACGTAATGAGCAGAAAAACTCCATCCAAAAATCTGTAACCAGCCTTAGCTAAAGTAATTAGCATGTAGCTAAATAAACGGCCAAAGGAATTACATTTCACTTTGAAATAGTAATTTCAGAAACAAAAAGTAAAAACATCATAACTGAGAAACTAGTAAACAAACTTTGACGAGCGTCATCATCAAAGTCATCAGTACACATCAATATACGCTCCATTTGTTCTGGTTTGCAGCAGCAACTTTAAACAGGTGGGTTTGTAGCCTGGATTTAAAGGAACTCAGTGTTTCAGCTGTTTTGCAGTTTTCTGGAAGTTTCATCCAGATTTGTGGCAGCAGGGAAAAAAATTGGGAGAAAGAAAAACTTTCTTTCACTGTGACCTCATGTCCAGCTGATTCAAACCGTCACACACAGAAAAAGGATAAGATGAATGTTATGATGAGCGCTCGTGTTCTCAGAGCGACGGGAAGCTGAGTGTGGATGAGATCGAGGAAAAAGTCGGATGGACTTCTTAAAGCTATTAATACTAACGACAGTCCTGCTGCGCCATTTAACCCCCGACTCACTGAAACGTGGAGGAAAACCGATTAGCAAAACGCGTCAGAGAGACGGAGAAAACCTAGACCCGCTGAGGGAAATACTATTTAAACATGGAGGAAACATAGAAACGGATAAATCGGCATGTATGCACAAAAAAAAGCCACATCAATAATTATCTACTTACCTTTCACTGTAAAGATGTGATTGAAAAAAAATAAGCGTTTCCTGACCAGCGGAGCCGTGAAAACATGAAACGGTGGTCGGTTTGCGAGTTTGTGGTTTATAGAAAACTTCACACTCGGCTTCCTAGGACAGTCTAACCTAAACCGGCGCCTCATTCATGTCTGTTGGTCACAATTAATCAGTTTTTTTCAATGTTGTTGAGAAAACTTGGTTTAAACCCAACGGCGTCCAAACTATCTACCTACCACAGGAGTCAGCGACGTAAAAATCATAAAGTGTTAATTTTACTTAATTAATGACAGAGGATTTAACACAATCAAAGTTTTAATGCAGGTAGGTGCATTTTTTATTATTTTTAATATAAATCTGACGTACAATCGACGACCCGTTGCAAAAATCGATCTGATCTCTCAAACTGTTGTTGAGTTTATATCTCTATTCATCACATAATTTAGCTTAAAAAAATTTTTTATTGAAAATATTTGCCAATATATGGTTGTTGATTATAAATTACAGTTCATAAAATTAACTTGATCAAAAATGTTAAGAGTCCTACCACTATTTTTTTACAATAGAAATAGTAGAAAGTTACTTTATTGTGATTTTATTCTTATTTTCTTATTTTTATCTTTTCAAAAATAAACTAAACACACCGTATTTGAATGAAATTAAGAAAGTTGTCATTTGTGTACATTAAGGATTTGTGAATCACTGCAGAGTCAAAACATAACGAGGGTCATATTAAAAGAAAGTCAGACCATCCCCTCATTTTTAGAGATTGAAATATTTTCTGTTTTTGTTGCATGTAATTTTGTTTTTTCAAGCAATAAGAACAGAATATGGACTGAACAACTGAAGGTCGCGTCATCAGTGAAAATCTTGTCATAAAGAATTCCAAAAACAGTTAATTGACATAACTGGAAATGCAATTAGGGGGCAAATAAAATCATTCCAAGTGTCACCGCATGATTTCAGTCATGTTGGGGTCTGGACTTGGACTAGACCATTGCGAAACCTTTGTTTATTTTCTTTTTCAGCCATTCCGCCGTAGTTTTGATGCTGGGTTTGGGATCATTGCCATCTTGATGCATCGCAACCAAACTGTCTAGACGTTTTGGTCAAGAATAATTTACCCACTTCTCAAAAAAAAAAACAAACAAAACCGATGCAGATTTGAGTCCAGGCAGGGATTGCTTTAGTTTTTTTTTTTGTTTGGTGTGTGCTTGAATGTGTTTGCTCACCTGCTCTTGTTTTTCCAGCCAGCGGTCCACCATGGGGTGGTTGGCGCTGAGCGACGACCTGGCCGTGTCTCTCTGAAACTCCCTCTGATTGGACCAGGTCCCCGCGTCCCTCGGCAGGCTGCGGTACGTGTCCAACCCTTTGCTCTACACAGAAAACAAAAGTTTTACCCCAGAAGTAGATGCGATTTATAGCAAGTCATCGGTTTAACACCCACCTTCCTCTCCAGGCTGTTTGTGCCGGAGGAATGGCGAGCTTTCAGGAAGCCGGCAGTGGTGGACCAGCGAGTCGGGTTCTTCCTGGATGGAGGCTCTTCGGTTTGGACCCGCAGCTCCGAGGCGCTGAACGGCCCGTTGATGGTGATCAGGGCGGGGTCGCTGCTGCGCCGGACGTGGAGAGGCATATCTGAAAAAAGATACAAAGTTAAATACATACTGGAGAAGTTAGACGGCTCATTTTATTCGGTACAGCGGAAAACAGAAGTGTTCATAAAAAAACGCACCCAAATGTTTCCTGCCGTCTTAAAGCTGCAATATGAAAATTTTTAGAAATATATAATTTTTTTACATATTTGTTGAAACTGTCATCATGTCGTGACGGAATAGTATGGGACACATAGTCTGTGAGAAAACATTTGAGCTCCTAGAACTAGAAACAACCAATCAGAACCAGGAGGCGGGTCTTAGTGCTGTCAATCATCCTCCGGTACCAAACTTTTTTAAAATACAAGTTACATTTTGCAGCTTTGAGTTAAATCAAACTAAATTTTTCTTGTTTTATGCAAGTTAGAATCACAAGAACTATTTATATTTCGTAAAACAGGAGGAAGGGAATATCTCAAAGATTTATTCATTAATGTCTTCGAAATCTTTCGATGGTCAAACCAGAACGTCGATGTTTTTTGTTCATTTGGAAGATCCAACCAAGAAGCAGCATTAACTTCTTGGTTGATGCCGCTTCTATGTTTCAACATTGTTGGATTCACTCCTCCCATTCCACTAGAGGGCTCCATAGTTACTTGGCATTGATGTATGGGTTAACGTGGAGAGGAAGAAAACTGGCGGTGAACTAGTAATATGTTTACCTGAAACGAACAAGCTCAATTCTCCCATAAAATCCATTTTTTCTGGCGTTCATGAGTGTTGCCCAACGTGGTGAGTTGTGTTTTTGCTGCACTGTGAAATTTGAATGCCGACGTTTATTATATTACAGAGTTCTAAGGGTAAACTTTGCCTTATTACCGGATAGAAGAGCCAAGCCTGGCTCCTGAATCCATGTTTAAGTTTGTGTTTATTGAATGTTGCAGTACGGAGTATCGACGTTTTGTTTTTGCTTTATTTTCAGTTTAACCGGCATGTCCGTGTAAAGCACTCGGCAATAAAATTAACGACAACTACAACGGCTATCTTATGTTCTTTGTAACAAACATAATGTCCTTTCCTCATCTATTTTACGAAGTGCACCACAACATGATGCTGCCACCTCCGTACTTCACAGTTAGGATGGTCCAACGGTGATTATGGTCCAACGCTTCCACTTTAGTTTAATAAGACCACAGGACATGTCTCCAAAAATGAAGATTTTTGTCCCTGTGGACATTTACTAACTGCAATCTGCCTGTTTTATTTTTCGTTTGGATTAATAAATAATAAATCAGTCCATGTCGACAAAGTCTCTCCAGCATCAGCAGCATTTCCTTTGGCTTTTGTTCTGGGGTCAATCTGCACGTTTTGGATCAGAACCCGTTCATCTCTGGGACGGCTGGGGGCATTTTGAAGATTGGACATTCCCGTCATGTCTACACTTGCCTATATTTGTTTGAACGGATGAACAAAACGCCTGCCAGCTTCTGGTAATTGTTCCCAACTCTCTTCCTAACATCTTGTCTAATTCATTTTCTCTTTTGGGCATCATGTCTAACGAGACAACAGGCGTGTCTTTAAAAAACATAAACAGGTGTGCCTAAAACCTTAACTCAAATCTGTCAATTAGCCTATGAGACGTTTTCCAGAGTTGAATTTCTTTTTCTAAGGTTAAAAATAAATCAAATGTCATATTTTTCTTTGCTCTTCTGAAACCTCAGACTGTATTTTACTCAGTCATCAGTCATGGTTGATGAGACCGAAGGGCAGCATAATGAAGCTGCATTAATCATGATCTTCTGGTAAATTAATCTGATTTATTCCTAAAGATTCTACTTCCTCTGTGGGAACAACATCAAACTTTGGTGATGGGTTTTCATCCAAACCCTTCACTCCGTCTAAAAGTCGCATCATGTGGGTCCAAATAATTAAATTATCCCAACAGGAACAGCAAACACAACGCCGTTACGACAGCAAAAATCTGCTGCTTCTCAGAAAACACCGGAGAGACGGATTATAAAACGACAAACGCTTTAAATAAAAGTGTTGTCTTTTGGTAGCCGAGAGGTCCGGTTCCCATGTTCTGCTGGGAAGCTGCTCACACAGGAAGCACTGATCTGCGTATTGGGTCAGCAGTTCTGCAGCTCTGACTGAGTCCATCTGTGTGTTTGTGCTCCTGGCTGTTTATTTCCTCGTTCTCTCATAAACTGATGAGTCTGGGCATCACTCTGTTTTTGTGTCGCAACACTTCCTGCTTTTGTTAAACTGCGTGTGTGTGTGTGTGTGTGTGTGTGTGTCTGCGTGTGTGTTGGTGCAAACTGAAGTGGAATCCTTTGGCTCCGTGTGGGTTTGTGAACCATTACTCAACTGTCCAATTGTAAATCTGTTCACTTGTTTGGACGTCTTTAAAGAAGCAGCTGAAGTGTCTGTTGATTCAGCACATCTGTGTGTGTTTGTGTGTGTGTGAGCTTGTTTATATTACTTAATAAGGACCTTTTATGGTGTATTTACAATCTTTCTGAAGACAGACGGGCCTAAGGGGCCAAAGCCAGGAACAGGCCCCCTTTCTCATGCTTACTGGTAAAATGTGATTTAACTTTTGGTTATGGTTCGTAGCTTAGGTTAAGTGTGATTGTTAGGCATAAATGTAGTTATTAAAATGAATAGAAATTAACTCAAAGTCCTAATCGGGCTGTACAAACTGTGAGCTTCAGACTGCCGTGATGTAGTAAATATTTTGACTCGACATTTTTTTAAATTTTACAAGTGTATAAACATTCCTTTAAATGCCAAAGGCTTTTTTGATATATAGATTTTTGACCAAATCTCCTTTCCTCCCTTTCAAAAAGTTGTATCAAGTTATAAAAAAGTTATTTTTCTTGAGTTCTCACCTCCTACCAGTTATAATAAGTCGATTGATGGTTAACTGGAGTATACAAACTAAAAAAAAAGTCGTTTTGTTGAATAAACAACATATTCAGAGCAGCAATTAAGCCAACAATATATACATTTTTATTTAAGAAAAAAATCCTTATTTTTCTGTAAACATGTTCTTCCCAGAACTCCTCAGCTGACAGTTTTAGCTTCATCCGATTCAAATTACTTTTAAAAAAAATCTCCCATTAAGCACATTTTGCCATCTAATAATCAACAGATGAGCCTACAGCTGAAAGGCTGAACCTCTAACATATTGTTGAAGCTGCAGACGCATCCTTCGCCATGTTGTTGTTCAGTTCTCCAGCGTGGATTTCTTTAAACTGTGCAGGATTTATGTCACATTAAAAAATAAGCCTGGCATTTTAACTCCACTGTATGTCCATAAATAGTCTCCTTCTTCTGTTTGGACACGAATATTACCTGAAATATGCATATTTAGTCTTTTAACACAGCCAAATCACTAAAAGAAATTACTTTAGAAGCAGCTTTGATCAAAATTATCATTCTCTAAAGATCCAAAACAGAAAAACATGATTTATTGAAGATACCTGGATGCAGTAAAACACGACATTACGACGGGAAAGAGAAAAAACAACAATACCAGGTGTCACTTCTTCAACTGCTTTATAGTTCTTGCATGAGTTTTGTTGAGTGATCTCTAAAACTTGATTTATTTTCAGTTTACAAAGCCCGCCGCCGCTGCAGTGAGCTCATCTGAGGATCTGGGCCAGCGAAGCCCAGAGTCCAGCGGCTGAAACTCCTGCAGCATAAATCAGTCACTCTGAGCCGTTCTCATTAGGAACTCGCTCGAAAAGAAAATTAATCAAATCCCCTCTCTTCCGTGTCAGACATTTTGCTTAACACATATTAAAATTCAGCTGATGAGACTCCGTGTAGTCAATTAGGCAGGGCTGGAATTTATTACGAAAGGCAGCTAAATTGGATGTAACCGGCAGGTGTAATTATGACAAAGATTTCCGTTTCTTTCAGGAAAATTCACGTTCAGCATCTCGTCCAAAATGCAATTAAAGCTGCAGTGACCAGACACCTGAATAGATGCTTTTATATATGTTTGTTACCTTTAAATCTTTCGTTACAGTTGCATAAAAATCTATAACTTTAAAATTAGTGCAGATATTCTGAGGGAAGTGAACCTACGTTCATATTCCAATAATAAAAATGTATATAAAATGGTATATTTTTGCACTTCTTAAAACCAAAGCATCTTTTTAATTTAAGACTTTGCTTTTTAAAGTTGACAGCTTTTTATTGGTAATGCATGACCGTAAAAAATAACGGCTCTTTTTTATAAAAAAAAACCAAGTAAACACGTTTAAAGAGCAACTAAACCCCAAATCAACTTTTATTCTTCGTAGATAAACTGTAGAAATAGAGCAGAATAGATGCTATCTTTAGATTTCTGTGCGAATTGTGACATTTTTGTTTAAATGTGTTTAATTCTGCTACATTTGCTCAATGCTGCCCCCTTTGGGTTGAAAGGTAGCTAATGCAGTTGAGTTTTCCTATTGGCTACAGCTTGGTTGGTCAAGACTTGCATTTTTTAGATTACACATGTGATTTATCTGCAATGTGTTTCCATTAAACAAATTTATTTTTGAAATGTCAAATTGTGAAACTGGCCAAAGGAAACGCCAGCGAGCTCATGGATCATGGTGGGGACTTTCTGTAACGGTAAGGAGTCACAACAATGGCTGGTACTGGAACCCTCAATTCAGAAATAGAACCGTATTTATTTTAATCTGATATTGCGAAACCTTACCAGACACAAACCTTGGCCTTTTTTCCAAGAGTATTTCAGTCCCCATATTTTCCCAACCTAGAGAGCAGTTGTTGATGCTTAATGTGTTTTAAAACCAGAGCTAGATGGTAACTAGTTACATTTACTTTTGGAAAAAAAAAGAAACATTTTTGCTGCACTGTATATTTTACTTTTACTTAAGTCATTTTATTAAGAAGTATTTCTGCTCTTACTTGAGTAAAATTCCTGGATTTTCTACCCACCGAATGAAAAACAAACATGTTTTAACCAAACAATTCACCAGATACACACCTGCGGTTTTTGTTCAAGTTTTATAAGTTTTTTTAATAAAGGAAAACTGCTTTGGAAACATCTTCTTTTTCCTGATTTTGTTATTTTTGCTGTTTATATGAATTATTGTCATTTTTGTCCTTAAAATACAAGAAATTCCACTTGCCTTTATATTTATACCTTTCCAATGAAGCAATTTTAAAATGTTAAATGATTGATAATTTGATCTTTTTCTCTCTTATTTGAGTAATTTCTTGGACGGCTACTTTTTACTTTTACTTGAGTAAAACCATGTTGGAGTGGTGCTTTCTGGGTACTCTGCCCACCTCTGTTTAAAACGGCTACATTACGCATGATTCCTCTTTGCCTTCTTGTTTGTTTCAGTTTAAAATTGTCTGCTTGATAGAAACTGAAACAATCATCAACAAAAGGCAGCTTCTTGTCGACACTCATGGTAATTAGAGCCAAAGCAGCGACCCGACCGGGGCAAAACCACGGAGGTGAGCGCGCTCAGTGACAAATTTGATTTAGGAGGCTACGGATTGAACCAATTAGCCACTTTGGCCGGGGATCAAACAGCTAACTGCGCCTGAAAAAAGTCGCCTCCTGTCCAATTACCTGAATTTATGAACAATGCTACAGCGTGGGGTTATAAGGTGATTTGTTGGGTTTACTGTATGCTGCTGTAGCTCCTGACATTTAACTCAATACAGACGACAACATGGAGGATATACGGTGAGAGGAATTGATCATTTGGAAGTAATGGCTTCGTTTCTAATTGCATCTACACACTCTCCTCCTCTGGCGACGGGACTCACTGGTGCGCAGGGCCGAGGGCGTGACTTCGATCTCGCTGGCGTTCTGGTAGGGCTGGAACGCCGAGGCGACGCTGCCGGAGCCGAGGTCTGCGGCGAACAGGTCGGGGCTCTGCGTCCCGGTGGAGCTGGCGCTGGTGCCGTCGCCGCCGTGATGGGGCTCCTGCTCGTCGTAGACGGCGATCAGCTGCAGGAGGACAGAAGAACAGGAGGAGAGAGGAAATGAAGAACGGCGTTAAGAAACTGCTTTACAGAACAATGGAGGAGAAAAATGGATGAATGGTTGGATGATGGATGGATGATGGATGGATGTTTGGATTATGGATGGATGGATGATGGTTGGATGATGGATGGATGTTGGATGATGGATGAATGGATGATGGATGATGGTTGGATGATGGATGGATGGTTGGATGATGGATGAATGGATGGATGATGGATGGATGATGGATGGATGATGGTTGGATGATGGATGGATGGATGATGGATGGATGATGGTTGGATGATGGATGGATGATGGATCGATGATGGATGGATGGTTGGATGATGGATGGATGGATGGATGATGGATGGATGATGGATGGTTGAATGATGGATGGATGATGGTTGGATGATGGATGGTTGGATGATGGATGGATGGTTGCATGATGGATGGATGATGGTTGGATGATGGATGGATGATGGATGGATGATGGATGGTTGGATGATGGATGGATGGTTGCATGATGGATGGATGATGGTTGGATGTTGGATGATGGTTGGATGATGGGTGGATGGATGATGGATGGATGGATGATGGATGGATGATGGATGGTTGAATGATGGATGGATGATGGTTGGATGATGGTTGGATGGATGGTTGGATGATGATGGTTGGATGGATGGTTGGATCCATCCATCCAACCATCATCATCCAGGTTTCCATCCATTCAGATGGAAATCTGAATGGATGGAAACCATTCAGATTTCCATCCAATCTGAATGGTTGGATGGAAAAGAAAAGACGAAGCTCTGCATCTTAAATCCTTCATGTAAACAAGAATTTAAGGCTGAAATCTGAAATCAGCCTCTGAGTTTAAATGCAAGTTAATGAAACTAGAAGAGAAAATAAATAAAACTCAAAAATCTAAATTCTCCAAAACCACAAAAAGTTTTAAATAAACATTCCGTGGAAACTCAAACTCGGACTATTTGCCTTCCCAATAACTAATTTATTCTCACTAAATCAGACATTTTACGGCGTTTCACTGTGAACTTGGTCCAGTCGACACTCAGAAATCCCTCCATGTTTTTATGCTGAAATTAAAGCCTGGAATGAAACAAACTCTGTTTGGACATGGACAGCGTCGGAAGACGACCCGGTGGTCCCGCCGTGGCTGAAACGGATCAGGACCGCACACACGGCCTGGAGGAAAAGGTGATTCTCTTTCAACACGACTCTCTTTCATTATGTCCAATCGGATTCTCTTTCCCCCCAAAATGCTTCCACGCTTTTCCAGTCCTCATCCTGCTGTACCAAACTCCTCTCCCTAACAGATCTGATTAATTCCAGACTCCGCAGAGCCGCTTTATTAGATTAAAGATGAGATGCGTGGCGTCGCTCTGCGACTCCCACCAGGCCCAGCTGGCTCTACTTAAATGAGGAAGAAAATGAAAAACTCATCCAGCGTTTGCCAATTCAGACGTTCAGCTGTCCCTCGTGGTGAGATCTGATGCAGAAGCCGAGCTCGATAATGTCAAAAGTTCACGCCGCGATGCGGAAAATATTATCCATACAAGCAGATTCAAGAGAGAAAAAGGCTGAATTTAAAGAAAAAAAGTCATCAAACGTCTCATGGCGCATAGGAAAAATACTCTGAGGCTAACGAGATGTTCTGGTGTCTTCTTTGAATTTCATTTACAGCTCGATTTTGCTTTGGAGTCCCAAGTAGAGTGACAATCAGCATAGATAGGATGAAAGGAAAACCGACAGCCCACAACAATCAGTCAAATCAAACCTTCATCCCAGAAAACACAAGTCAAGCAAGGAAGATCTCTGGATAACCGGGAGAGATTAGTAGTTTGGGAAAAGTGCTATTTATCCTGAGAGTTCAAACTCAACAAGCTCTGAAGTTAGGAGAAAAAAAAAGAAGAAAGTATTGTAAAGGACAAAAATCTACTGCTATCTACACTTCTACTAATTTGGAAGCTAAGGCTTCCAGATTAGCTTAGCGTTTAGCCCCTCTGCTAACTTAAGAAAAGGTTTAGTGCACTTAGATTTGAACAGGATGTTTTATTGTTTTGAAAAGGGAAGAAAGTAGACTAAAAGGCAGCGATCTGCTGATATCTACCTTTTTGCTATTCTGCTAATCTGGAAGCTAAGATTTAGCTTAGCGCTTTAGCACATCTGCTAACTTTGAAACTCTAATTTAGCTGCAGCTAATCTCCTTTGAATGTTGCCGATTTAATTAGCTGCCAAGAGAGGGAATCGTGGATATGATAATTAAATGTCAGGCTGACTTGAAATTATTTCAATAATAACCTGAATCCATATTTTTTTAAGGTTAATATTTGACAAATATCTCAATTGGAGTTTATAAAACTTTAAAATGTGAACAGCAGCATAGATGTAGTCACAACCCACACTGACAGGCACATGGTCCAACCCCCAGCGGCAGTTTTCCGCTACATTAAACTTCCTTTGCAGCCACATTTAGTCCGACGGCCCGGGAGTTTTACAGCGTGCCGGACAGACTCCCCGATGAGCAGCAGCAGCTCTCCGGGGCACCCAAACATTTTTCCAATTAGCTCCTTTACATAAGTGTGAACACATTTAGTTCAAATTAGCGAATTATGCAGCTTGAGGCTAAACATGTAGACGCGGTGAAAGGTCGGGAGCGTGTGTGCACGAAGGAGGGAAACGGTAAAACACAACAGTAAGCATGTTTGCTCAGGTGTGTGTGGTTCGTGTTTTAGTAACACACGTGGGGAAAAAGCAGTAAAAAGGGTTTCTCTTTGTCTCGGATTGTGTGTTTTTATGCGTGCAATATAAAACTTCCTGCGTGTGTGACTGACAGAGGACTTCTACTCTTCTCTCATTAGAGCTCGACTCAGTCCAGAGGAGCTGAGTCAGGGAAACGTTCCCTTCCCCGGACCGTTCCCTGAGGACTCCCCAGCCAGCCTCGAGTGCTGCTGCAGCCCATGTGGTCGCCATTACAAGGCAATCAGTTCAGCTGCAGTGCACTATATAGGAAAAATGTGTTCAGGCCGATCCGATCTGAGCTCAATTAAAACGCGAAAACAAAACGAAGAAAGCAGAAAACACTCCCAAGCAAGCCTCATAAATTTCCTTACAAGTTATAAACCCTCTAAGAAGTCTGAAAGTTGCATTTTAAAAAGTGTTTTTCAATCATTCTGCGGCTGCAGAAAGAGCCCAAAGGGATCTGAAAAGTTTCTGCTTCATCCAATTAACTGGGGCCAGAAAAACATGCATTTAATTGTTTTCGACATAGTTTTCAACATATGAGTGTTTGAGATAATTGTGCTTTACAATATGCACACATTCAGATCACGACACGGCAACACGCGTTTTTCTAATAGGAAAACAAAAGCTTGCTGCAGGGAAGCTGATAAGAAACAAATGCTGTAACGGTGATAAGTCCAGCAGTAAACACGCCTAAAGCCTTTCAGACCAGTCAGAAATTACTGTTCCTGCGAGGCGTCAAGAGACGCACCAAACCGCCTCTGTATTACAAACAAGCAATAAATAAAATGTTTCAATATTAAAAGCAGCTCTGCTCCCATTTTCTCCCGTGTTATTAGCGTAAGCTGCAGCTGGACGGACGGTGGAAGTATCTTTACTAACGCAGGTTCCTGCGGTGTTTCTGCACAGATGCAGAGCTCAGAGTGTCGACTGGCTGTCGGTTCCCTGCCGTCACCGTTTCTGTTACACGGACTCTCTGTTTCAGCCAAGAAGACAACTGCAACCTGAGCTTCTGATAAAAAAAACAATAACTCTCGTTTAACCTCTGGATGCAGAATTAGACCAAACCATCGACTCTGATCACTTTTTTTTTTTTCATTTCGGTCAACCTTTTAAGAAGATCGTCATCAAATATTTGGAAAGAAAACTCTGAAATATGCTGGATTTACTTTCCACCAAGAGTGAGACATATTATGGTGAACTGGTATGAATGAAAAGTGACGCACAAGCAAAGACAAGATCAAATACTTCAGATTTTAGCGTCTTCAGAATGTACTTGCTTATAAATCTGCTGCTTTTCGTGCTGCTCGGCGCACCTTGTGTTTGGTAGAGCGACCGCAGTCTGATTGACGGATGCAAACAATCGGGTTGCCGTGACGACGCAACAGCTTGCTCAAATGCTCGGCCACATTCTGCAATGCATTCCAGTCAAAGGAAGTGTCCGGATTTGGAAGTTTGAATGCCAGTTTCCCGTTTGCATTTTCTTTTGAATATTTTAGATCCACAAAAAATGTGAATTTTCCACAAACCATTTTGAGTTTAGTGGGGAAAAAAAAAAAAAACCCTATGAATAATGAAACGCAAATAGTTGGGGGTCCACTGTACTGAATTTAAACAATTTACATCATCTTAGTTAATCTTTAATGCCAGTTTCTTCCCAACTCTTTTGTAAAAATGAACAGCAGAATGCTTCGACTGACGGCAGCTCCCTCCGGACTTCCTGTTTTATGTCAGGTGTTTTGTTCAGCGAACAGTTGTCCACGAAACAGCTCCTACTCGGATGTAATGGCTGAGCTCTGTTGACAAGCGTAACCCTGACCCTGCCTCAGAGAAAAACGGCACACACACGCAAAGAGTGCGACAGCCAATCAGCAGGCCGGCGCTACCTCAGGAAACCGACGATGTGAACGCAGAAACAGGTGTTGATTGGCTCATGACGGTGCGACAACTAAGCTTAGAAAAAATACTAAGAATAATGCAACTGAATCTTTTATACTATTCATTTCACACTTGCAAACATGTTACCATAGCAACAAATGCGTAGTTAAGGAGTTAGTTAGGGAGCTTCAATGAGATCAATGAGCAAAGAGAGTCTAAAAGTCTCAACTTTTCTCCACTTTGCTGCTCTGAAATTCCTCTAAACTTCTTTAAAAAAAAAAAAAAGAAAAGAAAAGCATCAAACAGTAATCGAAAAATAAACTACAATGGAAAGTGTGAGTCAGTCCACTTCTGTTGCAGCTCATAAATCATCATCATAGCTGCGGCTCGCTCCAACGGTGAGCTGGCAGCCGGGCCGGCGAGAGGTGAGCGCGGGTCTCCCAAAGGGGAATTAATCCTCAGAGATTGGTGTTGGAGGGATGGGGCTGGATTTAGCCGGAGAAAAGTCGCAGCTTGCGCCACATCAGCAACTACTCGCTTTTATTTCATCACAAACCACGGGGCTTATGAGGTACGGCCGTTAAAGAAATTACATCTGCCTCTGCTCTGCCTCAACCGTCTCTCGATGCTCAACGACCGATTCGTTTATTCGCCCGTCGTTAAAAACTGCAATTTCACACAAACTGACAGAAGTGGTTTCCCCTCGTGTCAAGCTTTATGTTGGTATATATTGTAATTGTAAATGGCAGATGAAGAGGACATAAAATCAAGAGAGGACTGCTGGTTTAAAGAGGGAGGATTTTTCCCGTCACTTACAATTTAAATAAAATGTTGACTGGAGTCAGAAGACAGAAATTAAAGCCTGTTTCCATTTAAATGGTTGGAGTAATAGTTAATGTATCTAGAATAAAACAACTGATTGGAGATGGGTTAGGTCTTTGCTGCCAAATTAATTATGGGCAAAACTTTCCATGACATAACTTTGTGGCTAAATCTACTTCATTTGTGTTCACAGTAATCTGTAAAAGTAAGAAAGGAGCTGCATATAATATTACTGCAACATAATCTAACGTAAACAGCCATTTGGAGGGTAAACACAGAAATTTGGAGCGTTTGACCTGCAGTTTGTCAAGTATTTGCATGATAAACACACACACTCGAGTCCCAATGAACCCAGTAAGAGCGTTAACGCCAGACAAAATACACCGTATCTGAGAAATTATGCTTTACTGGAAAATAGGAATAAAGTAAACATGGATAATTCATAATATAAAAAAGTCTCATAAAAGTCTCCACTAAAGCAGCAGGAAATAAATCTAAACTGTTTAGGGTCAGCCCGCGCATTTTTGCGGTTCGGTTTTCGCAGATTCACCAGTTGGTGGATTTTTTTGTGAAACATAGATCTAGATTTTTTTTTTTCCACAGAACATGCCTAAAAATGTGGAGGCTGAAATATGAAGGTTCAGTCTTCATATTTCAGCCTCCACAGCTAAATTTGGATGCCATTTGCAAAGCAGCCAATCCACAAGCGGGATTTATTTCCTTGCTGCTGATTGGTTTGTATCCACAAGAGTGGAGATAAAGAGTGAAGACATTAGCTTCTGCGGTAGCGCTAGCATAATTTCTGCTCTACGTATTAATGCGTTATGATACATATGTCCAAGTGTATTTGGTGTTTGAACTATTAAACATTTGTTCTGTGATTTCACAATCGTTTTGTGACATTTTTGCAACTAAAAATAGCTGATTTTGATGTTTTAGAAAAACTTCCAAGGAAATTCGTTATGTTTTTCTTCATTTAACTCCGTTTAAAAAAATTACAAACATCTTTATTTTTTTAAACAACTTAATAACTGTTACTTGCCTTATTCATCATAAACTACAACATGATATCAAGCAAGGCTGAGGCAGAAAAGTAGCAGAAGAAATAAACACTGCCCCCTGCAGGTGGAAGTTAGCATCACTTAAACCCGTTGTTTTTCTTCTTGCCATTTTAGTGGAAAATTTGCAATTATGCATTAGCATGTAAATTGTCTGAAACTGTTGATCTTCCATGAATTTCAGAGAAATTCAAATAAGTAGGTGAATCCCAAAGGTCCACTGTTTAGAAAAATACATAATATAAAATGGGATCCAGGGCAAAGACGCATTACTGGCATGTTATTTTTCCACATTTATGTTTGTATTTACATTTTTGTTATTTTTTTTAAACATATTTTTTCTTTTAATATAAATTTTATCATCATTATCTCTATAATTGACCAAAAACAGCTGTGTGACAGAGATTACCTTGCAGCACAAATCTGTAATTTACATACTTGTAAAAAGCTTTAAAATATATTATTGGGATTGCTTATGATCGATCAACACAAAGTAACTCCTATTTGTGAAGTGGAATGGTAATGTGAAAAGTTTTTGCATTTTTTTCCCCTCATATAATAACAAAAGTATTCTAATATTCAGAATTTAATGTCCCTCTTCACCCAACCAGCTGAAGGCTTGCAAGACAGATTAACAAAAACAACTTTAATGCCTACGAGTGAAAGCAGAAAAAAAAACCCTTAAAAACGGGAGCATGTCAGCAAAACAACAGACATAGCCACAACGTTTTGGCCTACACAGCGTTTTGAAACAAAGCATCTCTCCCAGACTCTCCTCATTCGTCGGGACGGTGCAGAGTGCAACATTTCTCTTGGTGAAGTGTGAAGCTTTTACCCAAAAAGGACAGACTTCAAAACACTGAGGAAACGCATTCCGCAACCAAAACCCACTGAAACGCAGACAGGCAGTGACCAGTTACTCCTGGGTCAGAACACCACAATGTTTGTGCTGGGAGTCGGGTTTTAAATAGAGATGCAGGGCAATGTGGGCCGGAGATAGACGGACCAGAAATGATTTCCTAAAGGCAGCCTGGAACGTCAGAAGACAACATAATGATGTTTTAGTAGGTTTTGTTTCCTTCGCCACAGTTCACACTAATAGAACTCGGCATATTTTTTATTCGGCAAGGATTTATTGCTCCAACACTAATAAGACAGAAATGATCAGATTTCTTTGCTTTTTTTTTTTTTTTAAGTTAGAGGGGAATTCTACAAATTCAGCGGACGAACCGAGCCGAAGATCTGGTGCTCTGGATCTGACCGTGTGGTATTAAAAAGTATTTTTCAAGTTTTGTGTAGGTCTACAATACAAATACAAACAATTAACACACTTAAGATTAATGGTTTACTAGATTAAAATGAGCTCCATTCAGTTAACAAAAACCTTCTGCTAAGACCTTCTTTCAGTTTTGTAGTGTACATGCCATCCAAAAGAGGGCGCCACCGGTCATCCGTAAGCAGAGTCAGTTATCAGAAAAGGTCCTTTTCTGAAAAAAAGCTTATAGTTACACTGGCTTCGGTTATCTAGAACTATGTAGTTATGCAAGAATTGCCCGGCTTAGTCTACCGGAGGACCAATTTACCACTTTTTCTCACTTTCCTCTCCTACTACTCTCCAGTTTGCAGTACTTGCTGTCCTTTCGGCTATTAACTTTTTGTTTCCTCTCAGTTATTTTTCTCTTCATAAAAGCTCCACCTGGTCTGGTGGCTTTTAAAATAAGAAAATATACATTTAATTGCCTAAAAATGCAACATTAAAGCATTTCTTTAGCAAATTTGAACCAGGTGAAGCTAAAACTGGGCCACAGGAAGAGTTTTTGAAAAAAAAAAAAATGGTTGCAGATAAAGTTGTTTTTTAGATTAAATGCAAAATGTATTTATATTTTTGTAGAGTTTTGGCTTACTTACTGCTCTGAATGTATATTTTTTTGAGTCCGTCTATTCCAGTTAACAATTAATCGATACTAAACTGGTTGGCGATTATTTCAACAACCGATTCATCGTGATTAATTTGATTAATCGTTTTAGCTCTAGCCATAAGTCCGTAACTGAGAACATTTATTACAATAATTTGAATAATACATTGAACTTAGTGCACTGTTTGGTAACTGGTTGATGACTCAAGAAATCATTTGTTGTGAAATGGAAATATAAAAGTAAAATTTTTGTATAAATGGGTGGATTAGTGGATGGATTTCTCAACGGCTTTATGGATGAGTGAATGTAGTTTGAGATTAACAGATGATTCCTGGATGAATGGATGGAGAATTTAAGATATTTTAGCATATTTCAGACATTTTGCAATCCTTGTCACGTTCGAGGTTGAACAATGTAAAGCCCAGAGGACTTACTGAAGAACAAAATGTTTTTACTTTGCTTGTCACGGTTTTGGTGTTGTAACTGATACGTGTAATATCTATGGTAAATGTCATGAAAAAGCCATTTTTCCAGTACATTAATTTCCCTCTTTTGGGAAGTCTGCACCTCAAATGAAAACACTCATAAAACATGTGTTGAAAGTTAGAAAATCGGACTATTTTAAGCAAGAATTGGCCGTCTTCCTTTTTGGACCTCTCCATTAATGCTCGTAAAAAACATTTGACATAACCAGAGCAGCCATTCTCATAGATTGGCGCAGAAAAGCAACCTAACATTGTGACATGTTTGGAAAGCTTCCCATGGATGTGGAAAGGTTTTCTTCTGCGCTTCATGAAACAGAAACAAGCAACTTGGCTTGGAATAAAGACAGACTGCTGGTTCAAATCCAAGACCTCCAAGGTGAGCCAGCAGAGAGACGGCCAGGTCCTCCTAAGAATTTAAGAATAATAAATTAAAATACAAAATAAAACTATTCTTATAGAAACATCTCAATCCAAATCCAAGAGTTTTAACTGTAAAGCATAAGAACTGGCATCGACTTCTCTTATCAAGTTTTCCTCCTCATCTATCACATTCCCCGAAGCACTAACGCTCTTTTTTTATCCAAGTTTTATTCATTTCACTCCAGCAATGAATAAAAAAACACATTTGAAATTACATCTTGCTGGAGCACCATCGTGTTTTTGCCCATTACCATCACAGTCGAGATAAATTCAAATTCAGACGGACTTATCTACAAATTTTAGTAGAATACATCTCAGAGTTTTACTGGCACTAGAAAAATAATCTAAGCAACAACATGCAAGTATAATTACCAAAATGTTATTTGTCCATATTTTTGCAACATCCACAACACAAGTTGCTTCAAATTTTGCCAACTTTTATTGAAAAAGAACCAAACTAAAGTCTAAAGGTGACATTTGGTGCGTCTAAAGTTAAGCTGAAGGCGGTGGAAGAGCAGCGCAACCCCAAACTCCCACAGAGACTGTTTCAGAGCGAGCAAAGGCAGAGCAGACAGAGACCTTGACCTCTGCGAGTTCACGCAGAAACTCAAACTAAGACGAAGAAAGAGGAGGAGGAAGAGGAGGACACGGATCAAGTGAAGGAGAATTAGATGAGACATTACACAGGTATGAGCTCACCTTTTCAGTAACTTTGCAAGCACACTTTGGTGGTGTTCAGTTCATCACCGTCTCTGCCTTTGAAAGGGATCCATTATGCAAAATGTGAATTTTGCATAATAGATCCCCCCAAATGAAAGTCTTTTTTACTTCCATTTGAGTCTCTACTGTTTCTAAAAACAGCCCAAGCGTTAAAAAAATAAAAGACACTTCGTTGTGTTTTTGGCAATGGGTAAAAAAAAATTTTGGTGTCTGGAAAATGAGCCGTTTCAAAATCCTTCACAATGAAACTTCACAAATCAGCAGGCATTGCCCGTTACCTAGCAACCCCAGCAGAATCCCACCCGTTACCTAGGGTAACGAATCCCACTAGCAACCCCTGGATTCGTCTCCAGATCTCAACCCCATGGAAAACCTTTGGAGGGAGTTGAAAGTCCGTGTTGCCCGCCGCCAGAACCAGAACATCACTGCTTTAGAGGAGATCTGCTTGGAGGAATGGGCCAACATTCCAGCAACGGTGTGTGCCAACCTTGTGAAGACTTACAGAAACCTTTGACCTCTGTCATTGCCAACAAAGGATATATTACAAAGTATTGAGATGAACTTTTG